>JAHZNE010004778.1:0-92804 GCA_027744055.1 Callyntrura sp. NNG-2020
ATTGAAGCCGGTGGCCCTTTTTATAATAATTGGATTAGGGGCTATAAGCGATTTCGTGAAGGTCTGCTTTCTCTCCGTCCCAGACTTTTTTCATTTTCAGAATTACCAACCATCCTGATAATTTGCTTCGTAAGTAACGATGGTGTAGTGTAGTGAAGTTCTACCATTCTTGCTTCTGCTATGCTTGTTGTAGCACTTATTGCTTTTATAATTCTTTGGTATTCCAGTGACCAAGTCATTTGACATAGCCAGAAGTTTTACGTACGTGTTTATATTATAAAACGTGATAAAAAATTAATACTATGCGCTTAAGCTGAAGTCATTAAACATTAGGTAATAATATCATCTAGGGGTTAGATATATGTACATATTATACGCATTACTAACTGTGACAAAAAGTCATTAACATCCTTTCTGATGATGGAAGTGAGTAAAGCATTTTTATGCATCATTATCTCATAAATAATTGCATCAAGGACTACTGTATCGGTTTAGGTAGGTAGGTAGCTAACAAAATATATCTCGTTCAATCGAATTTTTTATATAACTTAAATAGCTTTTGAGTACACCACGTTAGGAATAGTTCCAGCTGGAATAACTGTCTCTTTCTCAACGTCCCGAACGAGCCGGGCTCCTCGCTTGAATCCACTGCGATCCAGGAACATTTTGACTGCTAATTTATATTGTTCTGGGTAAGCCCTCATGTGGCCGACGTGGGAGGTATTATTCCATACTGTGTTAGAGCAAGTAATTCCGTAGGAGCCCCATATCTTTTGAATGTCTTGAATGACATCGATTGTGCTAATTTGATCAATTTCTGATGCCAGGAACAGGGCTGGAGCGTTGAGAGGTTTCTTGTAAAAATATTCATGAGCCTCGTCATAGTATTTGGTTGCAATGTCATAGAAAGTCTTGAGGTGGAAATCAATGTAGGACTGCATTGCATTCTGGAGGAATGGTGACTTCATGAAAACTGATTTTGAAACTCCAATGGAGATACCGTTCACATCCACCACGGAGTCCCAGATTTGGGCGTCCATTGTCTTCATCATTTCTTGGTACTTTCCGGTGGGGTCATTGTGCATATATTTTAGCATTTGGGCAAAAACATAGCCACCGACAGAAAATCCATGAATTAATTTTTTGTCATGATCGCTAGACAGCAAGGTTGGAAGTATTTCGTGTTGAATGATGGGATCAGCTTTAGTTGGTAATAAAAGCTGCCATGGGGTAATCCTGACTGTAAGAACGTCAAAGCCCTGGTCAATGTAAAATTTGGCGTATTTGTTTACAGCATTATTTTTAGCAGCGAGCCAACACAGCATTACTGCCAGGGGTCTTCCTTCTGAGGAGTATTCTGAAAGGTTTGGTTTGCTCCTCAAATGTTTGGTAGAACCATTCGTTACAAGTGCCACGGTTGGGGTTAGTTGCTTTGTGGAGAAATTTTTAGCCAGTTGGTAGTTCATCAGCCCGAGACTCCTCGTAGCCGCTGTTGGTTTCAACAGTGTTTTGGCCGTAGGGACCAGTAACATCGATACAAAATTTCGCGACATGATGGCGACAAACTCCCTGTAAAAACAAAGAAACACAAATGTCAGATTAATTTCAAAAGTATATCCCAAAATGAGCTTGATACAGTACAAAGAGATTGAGCAACGCAAAATTACACGAAAATTATTTAATTAAAATAAATAAGAACACTGGCGCCAACAATATTATCACGGTGGTTGTATATGCAACATATTTTAATCCCTGCATGAATCCTGCATGATTTTAACTCATATAAAATAAGTATGGCATTGTCAATGCCGTTAATAAGTCCTTATTTTTAACGTATATGCTCGTATAGCATAAAATTATATTCAAAGCGAGGTACTGTAACGACCTTGTCAACTGTAGAAAGGTTCTTTCAATGCTGTTAAAATCTTTGGACCATGAAAGAGATGTAGAGTGTAGAATCTCAAATAAATCTCCATGTACAAGTTCAACGTTCAGGTCAGGCTCAGTACAGCAGAGTTGCATACAGCTAAAAATACGAATCAAAAACCACAAAAATGGTTTGCTGTTACCAAAATTATGCCAACGTAGGTATGCAGAGCTAAAGACACAAGTGGTTAAAAATGGGTTTATCGACAGGAGCGCGTCAGCAGCAAAGCGACATCTTGGATAGAATTTGAGAAAAATTCTTTCAATGAATAAAACAAAAACTTAAATGTTTTGCATTGAAAGTGTAAAAGCTGTCATTATAATTGAAGTCGTCACGTAACGTTATTTCGAGTTGGATGGTTATCTATTACCAAAAGATCTGATGTTACATAAAATATTGTGGCGTGATGTTGTACACGTAATTATTAATTTCAAATACAATTATCTAAATGTACGAATCCCTAAATTTTTATGCACATCTTGTCATTTTAAGTAGGGAGCAGTTGTCATTATTGTAAACGCCACATATCCAGTTACCAATCAGGGACGTGCTGAGCATTTATTGTATGCATGTATCCACGATGAATAGTCTTATTTCATGAGATTTATTAATTAAGAGTACATCATGATAATTAACTGCAAGGTTTTGGTTTGTTGTTGTTATATGCCTACGTTATGAATTTAAAGAAATGTTATTTTTTAAACTTGTTTACAAATACAGTTCATCATTTTAGCCATTTGTTTTCACCTTACTGGTTTTTTGTCTTGAAAATGTTATAACATTCCGCCTGGCGTACAAAGGCAAGAGTGTAATTTGAACAAATTGATGTCCTAATTATATGCCTTTGTTTTAGCAACCTATATACATCCTTTCATTGCAAAATTATAGCCATTGCTGCAGTGTAGTACATTTTCCCCATTTCCAACTAAAGTAGTTCTCGCACCAGCACCACCACCATCGTCGTACGATACAATAATGAGAAACATCGTACGATGTTCAGCCAACACAATTGGTCGAGCTCGAAACCCAACAATCCGCAGGCGTTTATAGGTACCCAGAGATGTTATTTTTTATGTATGAATCTACCTTCAGCTTCGTTGTGGTGGTGGTGGTGAAGCATATAAAAAACTACCTACGTATTGCGATAGGCTTTATGGTAGGTAGGGATATTCGCTATAAATTTGCAATGTATCTATCATGATACCGGCGGGGTTGTAACACTATATCGGCTGTCAACACAAGAATTTTTCCTTCACTATTCGCGTTAGTCATCCTATCATCATCAATGAACTCATGTACACAAGTACACATGAACAAATGTAGTAATGTTAATATGAGTAACTGCAATTAGGCATATGCTGCTGGGTCAAGCTTAAATAACGTCCTTTTTCTTAGGTCGGTATTTAATGTGGCGTGATCAAGATGATGTGACTTGTTTCTGTGTGCAACTCTATTTTCCTTTCATCCTATGTGCAGCATGGCCTGTTCTATAAATCAATTTTTCAAAGCCTGCAGTCAACCATGTACAGCGTTTCCTATAAAACCCAGGATTATACGTGTAAAAGCATATCCCACCGAGACGTTATACAGCCATGAGCCGAGCTCGTGAACAGAGATGCCTACATGCATGCCACGGCCAGCTTTTCGCTGTCACTTTCCTTCCAGAACGGCGTAGAGGACGAAGGAAGATCATTTTTCTCCTAGCATCTAGCTTCATGCAAGCCTCACGAACGAATCCATGTAGGCGTTTTAGTTTCAAGTACAAATGACTATGAAATTTGGAATTAATAAGCCACAATGTACGATAGGCTTTGTGGGAATATGAAAGTATACCGTGCACACTTCCTGCCTACTTTTGTAAAGAAATCCAGAACTATTTGTTCAAGGACAATGATAAAATTTTTGCACGTTTACGGAAACAATAGTTAGTAAATGGAATAAACACTGGAAACAAATAAACGTATTGGAATACAGGTATAATTGATAGTAACCTTGTTCTATTTTAAAATACCTACTCCACATACAAAGAAGTTTACTCTTACTGGGGTCAGGGTGGTCAAATGTTTCCGTTTCAACTCTACAGTGAGCTTTCTCGCAATATGTACTCAATTTTTGCAAATTGGATGATAAAATTTGTAAGCACTGGTTAAAACACTAACTCACAATAACAAACAAGGTGTGAGGATGGCTTAAAATATACTTATGAAATGATATTTTTTAAAAATTTACCTTAACGGTTCGAGTCGTCTTGATATGTAGCTTTTTGACTATAAAGTCACTAATACTAATAACTTTCCACTTTTTCACGAAACGAGCTTCAAAAACGTCTTAGAAAAGTGTCGCTGCACCCAACTCTTCCGCGAACTTTCCTCTCACCTGTCCAGTTCTGAAGTCAACGAACAAAAGCGGGTTGTCTTGCAAAGGGCTGAGCGTTTTTGTATGGGAGCGGACGTGCTACAACGTATGCCTATATACTCGTTCGCATATATAAAGAAATACGATGGGAAGTACAAATAATTTTGACAGATGCAACAATATTCAAGAGGCTTGCTTACACGAGCTACATCAGTATAAGTGCTTCTGCATGCCGTATATGTGAACGCACTTCAGAATTCAGAGCATTCTACACTACGAGAATTTTTTCGCAAATTTGCAAAAACGCTGAAATAGCACAACCACATGCTTATAGAGTGATCGTTGAGGATGGCGTGGCGTGCTGTTGAACAAAGTAACGTTCTACCTATGGCAAAGGCAAGGTAGGTTGTCGACAGTGAGGCATACGTTGTGTGTGCCAAGTGAAGACCGGGCAAATCCTCACTTGAAATAAAATGTAGTGGATGCTCGTGTAGCTTATTCTTGTTCTCCAATTTTCTATATTCACCATGTTGTAGAAAATGCTTGATGAAAACCGCACATGTACGCTGCTATCTTGATATGAACATGCTAAATAAGCAAAAAAGCTGCAAATATGTGGTTTTACTACATCAAATCAAATGTTAGCACGATCATCATTAGACTTATGCGTGATACAATGAAGTGTTCACCTGACAATCATGTGCTGCCGTGATGCTGATCGTGTCAATATTAAACGGGCTCGGTTTCATGTAACGGTTCAACTTTAACCAAAAAGGGAAATGCCGGGGCTAATGCTAGGACTCTCTGCTGTGGCGTTCCACGCTTAATTGCTGACAATATGAGTCACTAACTTCAACTAACATCTAACATAAGATAAAATCTAAAGGAATCATAGACTACACATACTTTTGTGGAACGACTAATAAGTAGGCTGATAAAAAGAAGGCCGGAATAGGAATATTAATGACTTATATTACTGCACTATCCACGTGCAGTAATGTATGATTACTGGATACTCTGCATTATTTTATTTTAGAAATGTTTTCCTATCTATCCATTTCTATTATGGTCATTAAAAATGAAATGTAAAACGAAGTATCAAAATTCTAAAAAAAAAACGAGCAAGGCAGCTTACACGCTATTGTGTGCTATTTGCTTCAAAGTGCATCAGGATATATGGTATAGGCATGGACCGAGGATGCAGGTATGAATCTTTAATGCTAAACGTCACTACCTACGCGGAATGATTAGGATAAAAAGAATTTCTTGGTAGGGTCGAGTAGAAGGTTGGTTACCTAACATCTGTGTAATCAATGATACGTGTTCTATAATTGCGTAAACAATCATTACAAAAAAGCTTGTACCATTTTATAGTTTCGCCATCGTCAGTTATCATTAATCCACCAATATACTTACAATATACTTGTTAGTCGTACACAAGCAAATTGCATAGTAATTTTGTTTTTTAAATCAGTATCCAGCAAATTGAGCCAATCCAAGGACCCTTCTTACTCCGAAACGGTAGAAAGGTCATGCATTTTACGCCTTTGCTTTTAATGTTGGTAATTATAAAGTGAGATCTAGCAAAAAATGAACGGCTAACAGGATGTAAGATGAACTTCAAGGAACTAACAGAACTTCCGAAAGGGCGATACGTATTTTTATGTAGTAGAGAAATTAATATAGTACCTTAATGTAATCTTTATTACGCCGAATTATATTTTCATATCTGATTGCCCTTCAACTTATAACTGCATTTCATCTAATGAAGTTGAAGGACAAGTACCTAGAAATCTAGCAAGGTAGCGGTGATGCACTGGGTAGTAGTTGATTGCTGTTTAGTGGCAGAAAGTCTGTGAATTAATTAAAACCCCACATTTTACCTTGATCTTGCTCTTACTTGCCCACTAAACAAAATTATTTGTGCTATGGAATCGATGCTATCAGCCACTACGCCCCTGAGAAAGCATGCTTAATTATAACAAAAAATGCAGGATGTACGTGTTCCTAAGTTTGTAACATATTAATGTGAACTGTTGTAACCCACGCTGTCACTTTTAAGTCATTGTGAAAGGAATAGGTCGGATCCAAACGTCTTTGCTTGTGTCTAGTGACTACTAATACCAGACAGATGGTAAAGTAGACCAGTAAGATGCATTTATTACATGTCATGAAAATCAGCGGCTGATTATCAGCCTACGATGACTACAAAAAAGTTATAGTATGTATTTGCTAGGGGTTCATCAGAACAGGTCTAATACCAAGTGTGCCTACAATTCAACAGTACAAGCAAAGACACTACGCTATTTTTACTTTTCCAAAAAGTGAATGTAAAGTAGTAAAAAATTGAAAGTGGAACTTGCTGCAAATCTCCACTGCCTGAGCGCATGCAGTTTGCAAAAATGTACGTTATTGTACTTACTTGTTACTTGTAAAATGCATGCATAAAGCATTCATGTATCACCGTTTTTTGTGTTAATGCACGTGCTTGGAACATGATTTGTAAAGAAGACGGGATTTTGCATTTGTCTACTCTGATTTTGACTTCCCTAGATATTCCCTCGCAGCTGGTGGTTCATTCACTTGTATATTTTTATGCATAGGCACATTTATAATCATCATTGAATTTGCAATTGTAGGAGCGTCACCATCATCACCAGCAATCCTGTGCGATGAGCATGGAAGAACATGTAATCAATCATGTACTCAATCAATAAAGGCTTATTCGCGCCATATAATTAACATGCATTAGCCCACTGACAGCAGAGTGAATGCAATTTATCATGCTCAATCAATCTCAGTGTTACTTTAAACAAAAACTGCTGACGCGCACCGAATATTTTACGAGTGTCGATGTTCATTTAAAAATTTTGGCCAGCAAAAGTAATTAACATTAAGTAGGTACTTGATTTAAATACGCAATGATGATACATAAATTATAAAATACTTGCCTGTGTTATTAATAATATTTTATTTCTACATTTTCCCAAATCTCCTTTTACATTTTACGGTAAAATCCAATAAGCCACGAAGTCAACCACTTTGCAAGGGGAACGTTTCTACAATAGGTTTGAAACTACTTGTCAGTCTGCCTTCCATCTGAACTGGAGTATTCTACCAACGTCAGCTAAATTGAGTTGTAAATGATTCACTTGACACTTCACAGCAAATGACCGCGCAGTATAACCAAATTTTGCGTTTGCAAAAATATATTACATATCTGATTGCATTTGTGGGGCAATCAAAGACACTCCACACAGCATAAACTATGAAGTGCTGTACAGTATGATATTTTTTTCCTTTGATACTTCGTTCCGATGAACCCGCAATTTAATGAGATCGATAACAGGTTCAAACCGAACTGTAACAGTTTCTAATTATACACCTGCCATCCGGACATTAAACATGTGGGGTTTTTAGAAGTGAATTCGAAAACAAAACTCTTGAACAAAGTATTCTGTTAAATCTCATAACTCATCCTTGACAGACGACAAAATTGTTGAAAAAATGATGGAAAAGATCCAAGGGATAAGGTTTCCGCATGGGCCAGCTTATATATGACATACACCCTTCTTGCTGCAATGGTCAGTTACTTAAAACTACCTGTTTGTCGCCCTTCTGTAGAGAACAGAGAGCAACGCCTTTGCACATGAACTTGTTCACAATTCATGGTCAATACATCAACAATTGGAAGTAACGTCTAAATAGCCTTTTACTTTTTACAATTATTTTTATTTTAGGGTTAGTAAACAATACGTACATTGTAAATTTCATGTATGAAGATGGAAATTATTTTGTTGGTGCACGTTTTCATATATAAAGGCTGCAGTTTTACTAGCAAAAGCAAAGCCTAAATCGCATGACGTTATGAAAGACGCATACATCTTGCGTTAAATCATGTGCGCTAGATACAGACATATCTTTATATTAGTATTTTCATAAATAGAAAATAGGACCCCAATGCATGCTGCAACCTGCAACCAACTATGTGCATTGCGCATTACAAAATGGCATTTGGAAGATTAATTTTAATGACATAAGACAGAAAGGGTGTTCTTAATATATTTCAACAATGACAATGCAATGAGCAATTAAGAAACGCGTCGTCCTACCCGTGTCGGATTCAGTATTTGCGCTTAATTCGGTATATACTACGCATGTGCGTACGTTCTTCGTTGACCCACATTCTTATCAAAAACATATGTCTAGTTTTTGTTAACTATACCTATATGGGGATAAAATTAAGTAGGGCGACTATACACTAATTACATAGAGAAATGAATATTAGTAGGGCGATATAGTTTAGTTTTAGTTACGAGTTATTAATGTTATTATTAGTAGGTTTTGTAAACATTGTCACTTTGAAAATTTTAAAACGCATTTCACCGTTAATATCGACGAACATGAACCCTGGCACTATAAAAGAAGTTCTCCAGATCATAATTTGCATAGAACAGCAAGAAACAACAAATTAACAAAAAGTTTGCAATTGTTTAGGTCCCTGCAAAAATGGCGAAATTTACAGTTGAGCCCGGGGATTTAGTTCGTGTTGTTGCACCTGCATCAAAAGGATCCGCATCAAATTTAAACGCAATTAAAGCATACATACAATCCTTAAGTTTGGTGCCGCAAATTACCGATAATATATACAACAACGATGAGCCAATATATTCAAACTTTGACGAGTTTCGTGCGAACGACCTCATCTCGGCTATACTGGATACGAACTGTAAAGTGATTTGGTGTATAAGAGGTGGCTCAGGTACTTGACTTAATTTTTTTGCAATAAGCATGTTTCGTGCTGCCATTTTTTTAAAATAAAAAGTTGCCTTAAATTGACAGGTTGTAATAGGTTAATCTCATACCTTGACGAGCGCTTACCTGTGGAACCACCCACACCAAAGCTACTTATTGGCTTCAGTGATATTACAGTTTTACACGCATATTTACACAAAAAGTACAATTGGGAAACCATTCATGGCTTAATGCTGGACGCTATCGCCGGTGGAAGTTTTGATCCCAGAGGAGAAAGCGTCGTGACACTGGAAAACCTTATCTTCTCGCGTGTGGTAAGCGTTAGTTACCCTGCATTGACAAGACTGGATGATGGGGAACCGCTGCAGAGTCCAATCTTTGCCGCATTAGTAGGGGGAAACCTGACCCTTGTTGAGGCAAGCATTGGCACAAATTGGGAAATGGAAACAAGCAGTAAAATTCTTTTCCTTGAAGACACCAATGTTGCAGCATATTCTTTAGAGAGGAGTTTACAACATATGAAACAGGCAGGTCTTTTTGATGATGTTAGAGCCGTTATATTCGGAGATTTTACAGCGCCAGATAGTCAGCAGTTAATAACATTTGTACAAGAACGATTCACAGCAGATCCGATTATTCGTTGTCCCGTGTTCGTCGTTAAAGGAATAGGTCATGGCAGTGTTAACCTTCCACTGCCGTTGAATACACTTGCAGAAATACAATTTGAATCAGCCAATCAAACTTACCAATTGATTGACTTTGCGCCTTTACAGAAGGATAAGATCAAATAGCAATTATTATCGCATCTTTATTTTTTTAAATATTGAATACATTCTAAAATATGTTTTCCCTAAAAGTATAGATGTCCCAAAAAGCGTTGTTTCACGCCTGAAACATAATTTAGAAGTTAATACATGCCTAAAAGAATATATTATGGAATAACACTATGTAAAATAAAAAAAGTGTATTTATGTTGGCATCTAGTAAACGTACTGAATTCGTGAATATAATGTAGCAATTTACAACATGACAGTTTAATTGTATTTAAAACTACTTTAAAATGCAGTTTAAGGTGCTCTTCAAATTCTTTTTGGAAAACATGAAGTGTGCGCTTTTCGACCTTACTTTAGAACTCATAGCATTGTCGGCATAGGTCGAGTTATATATCATCAAGTCTGGTACTTACATTTATTCATGCACATTGACAAGTTAAAATATACAAGCATGCAGACAACTATATAGTGTGCATGCGTGAACTAGTGAACCAGACAATCAGACAATGACTGACGTACTATACATGTGGTTATTGAACTTCCTAATCTCATGTTTGCATTTATTTATGTGTAAATATTTTACTCTATCTGAAAAAATGGGTTTCGTGCTGCTAATCTTCCGTTTTAGGACGTAAGAAAAGAAAACTCGTGGATGAATGCGAAAGAAAAGAAAACTCGTGGGCGATGACGAAAGAAGTTTGCAAAACCCATCTTGAAACGCAGCAATGAAGCCAATCATACCAGGATTTACGAAACAGCACCGCTTAAAAATTATTTCCAGTGCATGCAACAGGTTGTGCTATAAAGATTAAATGACGTCTCTACTGCGTGTTACAACACGAAATCCTGTTCATGTGAAAGTCCCATCCCTCTAAAGTAGATGTAGAAAAACAGCTCAAAATCTATCCTTTTTATTAGCGTTAATAAAAGATCCAAAGATCCATTTAGCCCAAGGAGATAAACCGTATGGGTTTTCCTTATTGTTCAATGTACACACCAAAATCTGAGGTATTATTATAGTTAAAAATGAAATTAAACCAAAAATACGATTACTCGGGTAAAGAGGTGGCATGTCGAAGAACCTATAAAAAAATTAATGTGCCGTATTTCATACTTTCTATTTGTGTCTATCTTCATGTCTTTACACGATCATATGTCACATTACGTCTCTGATTACTTTACTACTTTATATTAATTGATTTTCACTTCTTCCTTCCTTCTCAAACTTGTTACTACCCTGCATGGTGGTCTAGAAAACATACAATTATTCAAACAAATTCATATTTTCCGTTTCTGGAAAAAATAAAATTACTTTTTTACGTACTGCCACATGTACTATTTAATACAATGTGGACTATTAACTGTAAGTACAATATGTACCTCAACTCAACCAACTATACGTGTGTATATACAAAGAAGTATTGTTTACATGCATGTCAATGTTCCAAATTTTTGGTGTGCACAGCAATGGAGAATCTCACTGGGGAATCAGTTGTAAGTCATCGTAAGCCTATATCCTATATTATAATGACAACTATCAATGTGTTGATGAAACCGAAAATAAATATTTTTGAAATTTAAAGTAAACTCAAAATAAAAATGACAACTAATACGAATTTCATGCGTAATTAAAAAGGCATCCTATGATCCACAACGATATGTACCTTTGTCCCAAATTCTTATCAGAAAAACAAGCGCAAACAGAAACTACGTAGGTACGATAACGCAAACAACGTTGAATATTCTACTATGTACAAGCTAAACGATTGCTTGTGTGTAGCAAGTTAGGTTAAATCTCAACAAATTATATTATTTGGAACTCAACGATTTTGGTGCTACAATTATTGTAACAAAAAATAATTTTCATTGCGCAATCAAATATTAACTGTAGTATGGCGGTAAACAGGATAGTCATTGCATTATAAAAGCAGCACCTCACACTCTGACATTCATACAATCTTATCAGTACCTACCTACAGAGAGGAAACCAGAGTTTCTGTGGCAAGAAAAAGCTGACTCGACTCTCAACATCTTTGACTGATCATCTCAACAATGAAAAATTTCAAAGTGAATCCTGGTGACATTGTCCGTGTCGTTGCACCGTCATTCAAAGGTACTCGCCCAAATTTGGTTCTTATAAGAGCGTATATAGAATCACTGGGTTTGGTCCCGCAAATATCCGATAATATATACAACGACGAGGAGCCTTTATACTCAAATGACGACGAGTTTCGTGCCAATGACCTCATCTCGGCAATATTGGACAACACCTGCAAAGTGATTTGGTGCATCAGAGGTGGCGGAGGTAGTGACAGAACATACCTTAATAATATTAATAAATTATTTTTGTTGAATATAAAACTGAAACAATGAATATATTAAAATTGGCTGTACAGGAAGCATCCGAGTGATTCCATATCTGGAAAAACGCTTGCCGTTGGAACCAACACCGACGCCCAAACTGTTTATTGGCTACAGCGATATTACGTCCTTGCACACGTATTTACACAAGCTGTACAACTGGGAAACCTTGCATGGTCCGATGCTAGAGGCTGTTGTGGATGGGACTTACGACCACAACTCTTTAAGCATTGTAACACTAAATAATATACTTAATAACCGTTTAACAACCATTACCTACCCCCAATTGACCAGATTGGATGCTGGAGAACCTCTTAGAAACCCAATTCAGGCCAAACTAATGGGAGGAAACTTGACACTTGCTGAGAACAGCCTTGGTTTAGTTTGGCAACTGGACCCCAAGGATAAAATTTTGTTCCTTGAAGATGTCAACTCTTTCGTGTATTACGAAGAAAGAAAGTTAGATCATTTGAAGCTTGTCGGTTTATTTAATGGTGCAAAGGCAATCGTATTTGGAGATTTCACAAATATGGACGAGGGTGATGAGTTGATGCAATTTGTACTACGGAGATTTGCAAAAGATCCTGAGATTAGTTGTCCAGTCTTTGTTCTTACAGGAATAGGGCATGGCGTCGCTAACATTCCATTGCCGTTGAATACCTCTGCAGAAATAAAATTCGATTCAGCCAGCCTAACTTACCAACTGTCAGATAATGTGCCCACTCAGGGGTAATAAATGATAAGGGTGTACGAAAATGTTTGATTAAGAATAGAAATGTTGCGAATTAATATATTTAGCTTCAGCTTAGTGGTTATTATGCTTCAAACATAAATAGTGATTTTGCGCTTACGATTAAAAACATCACATATACATATTTTTATGCCAGGCATAAATATTAGAATTTATATTATAGAAATATAATGGTATATATACTATGTTAAAGTCCAATGCCAATAGCGTGAGAAAATATTTAGTTTCAACAACAGTAAATAAAATAGTCATACATAAATTAAATTATTCTGTTGGAGATTGATCTGATGATATGAGCTTCTTGACGAAATCATCAAAAATGACCATTTCTGATTCAAAGGATTTCAAATCTTCGTCGGTAATAAGGGTACCGGATTCATCGCCAGACGGCGGAGGAGGCAGACTTTCCAAAGATACTGGGGCTTGTTGAACTTCTTGAAAGAATTGGATTGGATCCGAACTATCAACAGTTCCGGAAGACGAACTTCCACCTCCAGCAAATGGTAGTGCTTTCTGTTAATCAAGTACCATATTTATTTATATTTTACAATTTTCCATTTATGTACTATAAAACAATAAAACGTCTTATCAAATTACCAAATCGACGAGAACAAAGTCATTACTAGACTCATCCTGCTCAGTAACAAGTGTGACAGTCTCTTCATTAGTTAGAGTCTTGGAGGTTTGCTGGTTTACATTGTTTAGTTGTGCATTATGCTTTCCATTTTCCTCTTGTTGCTGATGGGCTTTCTGCATCATCATTGACTTTTTCAGCAAGTTACCTAAGGGCATATCATCCAAATCTGCTTCCTCGTCAATGGGACTAAAGAGGGTGGCGTCATCTACGAAGGCTGCAGCCAAGTGCTTTTTGGTCGTCGCTACAGGAGATGATGAAGGGCTACCTCCATATTTGGGACTACCAGGTACAAGGGGCCTAATATTATCTCTGCCCATTCCACCAAATGTTACCGGGGTACTTCTATTCCTTTGACGGCCAAGACCTTTATGTCCAGGACTAAACAAGAAATACTTCCTATTACTAACTTTTTATTACCTCCAACCAGGGATGGAAAATCCTCCATACAGTACAAATTTCCATGGATCCTGAATATTAATAAAATAAATTTCCAGACGACGATGTCTAAATTTCCAGGAATAGAAAGGACTAACTTTTGGTGTTCACATCTTGCGTTAATTTCCACTAATTTTGTTTTTGTTACACTTTTACCTCCTTTGTTTTTGTCGTCGTCCGTTTTCCTTTAAAATTTCCAGGGATCCCAGATCCTAGGATCCGGAGGATTTTCCATCCCTGCCTCCAACCATACACACAATAGTACTGACAAAACGTTTTACCTTTCCAGAGGAGTATTTTCTATGGCATAATGATCCGATTTAATCATCAGATTATTTATATGAGAAGCTGTAGGCGTTCCTACAATAAAGGGGGCACAACCTTGACTTAAATTTGAAGACAATTCCATTTTCGTCCGGTACGCTAATTCCAACGTCAGTGTTCCATAAGGCGTAACCACCTAAATTTTATACAGAAATACAGTTTTTAGCTCTCATCACAATTTTCACGTTTTTTGGGCATTGAAAAAAATAAAAGTCTCACCTTTCCAAGTTGATTGAATTTGTATCCTTCTCCAAGCACATTTCCATAGTCAATGTATTCATGCAGCATTCCATTATCTCCTGCGTCTTTTGGTGGTGAAGAGGCCCCTTGCGGTGGTATCTCCTTTGGCTTAGTTTTAAAAAATCCAACCCTTTCTCCTTTAAACAGGGATATTGCAGAGAAGACATTGTAGTACAACTTAAATTCGTCTTCATCACTCAAACTTAGTTTTCTACTGAGCTTGTACGCGGGCAAACTTCTTGTCACACAAAGCAAACTTTTGAGCAGTAAACCCATTCTATTGTACACATTGTATATTACACGGGACGAGTTGTTGGGACTGGAATCTGATCCTCTATCATAGAGAATCGACCATAATTCCAACACCAGTTTGGTATTAGGATCCGTCACTGATTGCAAACTTATTTCAATGACGATAGGAATTTCACTAGACTGACTTTTAAGGACGTCCTTTGTTTGCTCCAAAACTTCAACGTTGTCCTCAATATTTAAATTGAACTGGAACCAAGAAATTTTGTCACTTTTAGCATTATTATATCATAACATTTATATTGATACGTGTAAAACTGTATAAAAATGTTTTCACTCGTCTCACGTAGCCTCATTGTTGGACGATTAATAATGCCAGTTACTCACCCAATCCGTCCCGGTAGAAAACGGCTTGCCATCTGTCTTGACTTTTTTGCCCAGCCGGGACTGCACAACCACTTGCACACTTTTCAACGTAAAAAACTTGACGTAACGTTCTACATCTTTTCCACCTTCTTGTTCTCCACAACCACTTCCGCCACCAGAACCGGAAGGGCTACTTGGCTTATCGAATCTATCAGGATCCCCGTCTAATATTTCAGGTCCTTCACTACCGAGTATAGCAGTCGCCATTGTCATTTATGTGGGTTTATGTGTATCTACCCATTAAATTTCAACACGGAACTATGTATAAGGCCTACCGTTTTATAATGACGAGATGCCGATTTTTATTATTTAAATTACATATTTTAGTTGAAGCTTCACTATTCATATTATTGCAACAAGCAACTGACACCCACGACAAGGCAAAAATGTTTCTTTAATTTATTCGTTTTTACATCTGTATCAACAGATTGCAACTGCAATTACTTCACTGTTAACTGTCAACAATTACAGGGATACAAATTTAACTGTCAACTGTTGCGATCTCACGTCCTCAGTCCTTAAAGAGTAATTTGCAAGTAGTAGAATATAGGCACTTATTACTTATTACACTGTCGTCTGCATGGAAAACGGGATATCAGTGGTATAGAATCAGTCTTAATTTACTCATTGTTACGCAGTTTCCCTGCACAAGTGAAAATATGGAATGGTTCCTTTATGCTTTCTGTTTATTGTCCATCCCATTTCACTCCACTACTCTTCCATTGTCTTATCTCAGATTTGCTTGCATTTCCTACTTTTTTCTTCCACCTTCAATGCTACGAAATGGACATTTTTTATCATTTTAATACTACTGTATTTATGTATTTTATTTTTTGTCGATGACGAACTATTTAATTTTCTGTTCCAGTCATCAAGGTGTACATTGTACGTGTGACATGCGTCATTATTTGTTACTACGATGTTTGTATTTAATATAAATAAATAAAATATTCTAAATCTTAGTCAATAGAAGTGACTCAATCGAATGTTTTAGTGAAACGGAGATTTTAGTGAAATGTGACAACGGCAGGATAACCGAGGACACAAGAGTGCATTTGATATAAACTTTTTAGACGAAGCTTGTCTGTTGAAAAGATTATCGGTTTTCCTACACTATTGACCATGTATCTCCTTTCGGACAAAATCATCTTCACTGTCACAGGAAAAGATACGGAGCCAAGTTTACTTTGATGTTAGTTAGTAACCCGACTCTAAATTGGTAGAGAAGGCCTTAATAAGCTATATTGGGTATTATTATATTAAAGCAACTTTAAAACCTTGTCTCAAGGTTTTCTGCGACATTACATATTACATTTTTTTTTATAAATTTGACTGCGTATATACATGATGGTTGGAATATCATTCAGCTGTTCATTTTTTAGGTATAAACAAGTACACTATCGAAAAGGAGCTCTCACAACTATGCACAGTGCACAACGTACGTACGGGCTGCTCATATAACCACGATCCTGGTCATCATCATCATATCATCCTTATTCTGTATTATGATATTGCTTGGAAAGATGGCAGGACGTGTCACCAGAATTTGTCGTGCAGTAGTGCAAAGTGCAATTGTAGCTGCACTGCTAGGGTTTGTGTTGGTGTTTTTGGTACCAGTAAATTCAATCGTACATGGAACATCAACGAGGGCAAAAAACTCTGAAAGAATCTTCATTTTCATCATTAGGTTGCTAGCAGGACGTAACACAGCCGCAGCCCAACCCTATTGTTTTTCGATAAAGCGTTTCTTTATGTATTCAATCTCGAAAATATCCTTTGAAATTTCGCGTGCATACAAGCATTTTGGGTATATTCACTAAACACATTTTAATACACGCAACTCATTTGATACATTATTGATAGAAAATTTTTTAAATGTTAATTGGTAATGTGCATTGTGTAAAAATTAGTATTTTGGTCATGTATGTATGTACAATAGTATAAATGTTTGATTATGGAATATGACACCCCGGCACAATTTGAGGTTGATGCGAAAATCATAATAAAAAAGATGTCTGGGCGATTACGTCTTCTTGACATCCGATCCATCTGTTCATGGCCTAGTTCATTTTGGTCTCCAAGTTTTCATAGAAAACCGTCGTTGATACCAATGTTTTTTCGACGACTCCTTTTCGGAGTGGCCAGCATTCCCATAATTTGAATGGGACGATGGCGATGATGAGGAGAAACAAGAACTGGGTTTATGACTCTCCCACTTACGTCTGAATAAGCCCTTACCCTTAGCGTGTATAGCAAGTTTAGGTTTAGGAATGCAAATATTTAGTTGTGATGCTGTGTCGTACATTTCATCTTTTGGTTGGAGGTTCCCAATGAATTCTTTAAACGTTTGAATAAAACGATTCCTTGCCTCCTCTGATTGAAATTCCAGCTTTACTTTGTTTCTTTTCCCTCGAGTTCCATGTTTCGATATTTTTCCATGTTTAATTACTTTAAGGTCTGAAGGAACCGGGGCATCCAATCGTTGTGCAAGCTTCTCAAAGTATTTTTCTGCCAAGTCAACATTTAGAGTCCCTGGGATATTTTCCACTAGGGCCACATTTTCATTTGATTCACTTTTGCTGCTGCTCACTTCTAAGTTCTTTAATTGCGCCTCAACCTCATTTCTGGGCATGTCTGTTAAACAATCTGGACCAGCTTTACTTTGGATTTGTGTGCAATCTTCCATGGGATGAACCTCATCGTAATACCTTGGATTTATGGGAATTTCGATAGGACAGCTATCTGTGAATTAATTATGTATTAAGTTTTACAATTACATTGCATATAAATTTAAACTGGAAAACTACTAGATTAATATGTACTTCGATAAGACATATGAGTTAGTTCGTCTTCATTTGGCTTTCCAGAATCAGATACGATTGATTCGCTTTTCCTATTAATTGTCTGACGGACATTAGCCAAAAAATTTTGTACCCTGGCACTTTTCCCGTCACCAGAGGAAGTTGAACTGGACTCTGCAAACACAGTAACGCAATGGCCATAAGACTTCGTTTTTTATTTGGGAGTATATGTGTTAAAACATTACTTATGAATGGAAAAGCTGATAATAACCTATAAACATTGTTCCAGCAGGATCTAGTTCAAGCTGTCTTGCTATCCATTCATAGTCAGTCTTTTTCAAAACTTGTACAAAATTATCAAATCCCATTGACCTGTGATATAGGTACAAAAGTATTTTTACGCTTGCTTATATTATGCGTTGCCAACAATGGTAATGATTAATGAAAAGCAAAAACTTTGTTCACCAAGAGAAAATGAACTTATATGTGTGGATACACATTTTGCTTTACATGCTGTCTTGCGACATAACTATTAAAGTCTCAAAATTCTTGATTCTCACCCTTAGCTTGGGTGTCGTTAATCAAGACTTACCTTAAATTAATAATGGTGAGAAATTCATTCATGACACTAACATTCCCTTCTGTGGAAAGTTTACTTTGAAGAAGCTCATGTTCATTAATCGACAACGCTCCGTAATCAACCATGCGCGCACCTATATCGCTATAATGAACCATGTCACTAATTAAACTCAGATACTGACTAAGACGCTGTGACTTTCTAATCTCCATTTTTATAGTAGGCAAGCTGTAAAGTACAAAACTCAAATCAAATCGCAGTCACATATGAACTTGGCACACAAATTGTCAATGCCCATGCATTATGAATGGTGCAATGCTACAGAGTGGAAGCCTATGATTTTTGTATTGTTCCACGTATGAGTAACAAAATTTGAAGTAGCTATGTTATTAAACCAAATTGCAACTTCTGTCAAATGATTATTATACCATGGAACAAATGAACTAACGGACAATGTCAGAATTGCAGGTTTTTTCAGCTGTTACAAAACTTATTGTATTTTGAGGAATGAAAGGAACGGACAATTGTCACTAGTTAGTGTACGTCAACAACGTAACGTGAATAAGTGTGTGGATGACCGATATTACAATAATATCTACACTAGCCCTACGTTACTCCACAGTTTATTGTCTATACCAGCAACGAAATGAAGATGTGGTGATGAACAAACTGACACAAAAACGTTCATGAATAAATATAGCCATCTTATCTACCGTATCGTACGTATCATTTCTGTAAATAAGCGGAAATTGTCGTTTCATGCTGAAAGTGAATATTTATCTTACGCTAATCCTGTGAATACTAGTGTAATAACAGCATGAGTATGATTATCTACCAAGAATTAATGCTTTGGATGATAAAGCCTTTTTGTGATTTAGATAAAGCTACGAGGTGGCGATTTTAAATTCACTGTAAATTTAATAACTTTAACTCCTCGTGGTTACGTCTGATGTGTTTGCGTGTGTCCTGCATTGTTCACTGATTGCATAAAGTACCCTAGTAAAAAACCCCATTTCCACACAATGCCATTTGTCATTCTGATTTTTTGTTTTCGTCAAGTTCACGTAGTGAAAAGACTATTTTTTATCCAATTTTAAAGACATTTAATTTACTATCCAAACACCACTTCACACGTACTTTATTTACCCTAATAAAGTCATGAGTCATAAGTTACAAAGGACAAACCCTCAAATGAAGTTCATTTTGTGGATTATGTATTTTTTACGGTCACGTTTTTGTACTCAACATTGTTTTGATAGTAAATCACGTAGGTATCTAAATAAATATAGTGTACTAACGCCAAAAAGAACAAGCCCAAGTATTAAAAATGAGCTTATCCATCTGCATCAGTCCCAAAATCCATCAATAATACCATGCTAAAACCCATAAAAAGATGTATATTATCATACGAAAGAATAATGATTTTGCCTATCCTTTTTTGTCTTTTAATCTTTGATGTTATTGAGGTAAAAAGATAATGCTTGGAGTTGAGTAGCACGTATTACGTATGGATGAGCAATTTTGTTTAGACTCGAGAGTTACGAACGTGTTCCCCACACGTAAAACAGCAGTTTGCATGCGCTGAGACTATAATGAGAACCAACAAACAAATATGGTTCAACAAAGCGTGAAATTTCTGTTGCCAGCATATATTTTTTTGTGTGATATACGCGTATTATTATTTTGAGGACGATTGAATGAATATATGCGTGGCTGTGCGCGATTCTCATTCTCAGATAATAAAGCATCCCTTTTTTGCTAATGAATGACATTATTAGCAGCTCACGTTCTATTGGGCATTTGTCATAAAACGTGAAGATAATGTTAAACAATAAATAGGTAAAATATCATCATCTACGTTTGCCCATTTTGCGGTGGGTATTGTAACTACAATTATTTTTATTGTTAGAATAAAGCAAGTAAGTAAGGGATAATCATCGGTTGAATGGTAAGGTCTAGACCTAAAAAGTCTACAATGTGATCTTGATCCCTTCATCCACTGGTTCATGAAATTTTTTATTCGTTATTTTTGGGGAACTTGGTGACTGACTCACTTGCTACTGACTACCACATTACAGGATGTACGTTGTGTACATTTGTGAAAAGGAGATGAAATGAAGTACCTGTTTGGCGAACGCGTGGCGCAGACCCTTAAATGTTGAAATGCGAAAGCGACTGAAATAACACTCTCTCAACGTGTTTATGATGAGACGATGCGCGAGATACCTTCTTTACTTTACGTAATGGTTTTAACACCTTTTTTAACCTGTAGATTGGTGTGGACTTGTGGCATATTATACGGCCTGCAAAATTGAATTCCTCATCAGTCATGTCAAACAAAGAATTAGGACAAAGCAGTTACATCTGCTACCAGATTGTTATTGATCCTCTAAGGGATCACATCACTCTACATACGGGAAAATAGCGTTTATTTGACGGAGTGCTATTAACGTGAATAGTGATAAAGATGGAACGTTTCTTTAAATCCGTCGTGTTTTCTGCATTGCTGGTATGTGTAGTATTTTTATTGTAGTTTTAATGTGACCAGTTGAAATGCTATTTTTTTAAAGTAGAGAGCAAAAATCCGATCATATGTGTTTTGGTTTAAAAATTTAAACTTTTGTTTTCCTTTTCGTTTTACCCAGGCGGTAGTATTATCAGCACCCCTTCCACAAGAACAGTCAGGGCCGTTTGCAGCAATTGGAAATCTTATTCAAAAACTACAGACTAGCTTCAGCGAAGGAAGTGATTCTGTTAGACAACCAAATGCGTTTGCACTGGGGAGTCTGGTACCAACAAGCACTACCACAACTACTACTACTACTACGACAACTACCCCTCCCCCGACTACTACCCCTTTCAGATCAACGAATCCGTTTGACTCCATAAATGCCATATTGGATAATATCGGCCGTAGTGGCTCCGGCAATAATCTGGATAACGGTAATAATAACATTTTTGGCAGTGTACCCGGTAGAAATTTGTTTGACCCTTCACCTACTACGCCGAGACCCTTTCAACTGCTTACAACGTCCCGATCACCATTCGACCTGGACGGAATTAATCAAGGAATAAATGCCTTCTTGCAAGCGTTTATAAAGACCAATATTGAAAAACTGTTTAGACAAATAGAGCAACCACAGAATTCCATCTCGAGAGCGGAGAGATCCCAACAGCAACAAAAGCCCCTCTCCTTCGGGGAAACGTTAGTTAATGGTTTATTCAAGAATAATCATCAGTAAATGAAGTTACCACGTTGTGTTTTACGCTTCGTAATTAGTTTACATTAATTTACAATTTTTGTTTTTGCTAGCCAGCCATGTAGTTTAGCATTCCAAATTTCCAAAATATGTTTTGTTAACCTGTGTACAATATAAGAAAAAGATTGCCACTGGTAGAAATATAGTTCAGTATTGACTCATAAGGACTTTTTACATTTTGACAAATGCTCAGTGTTAAGTTAGCGTATATTTATTTTGTTTAATTTAATAAATTATATTGTGTCGTGTGTACATATATATTGTAAAGAGAAGACGATGTGTTACTGCTGTTTGGTGTGACTCGATAATACTAACATAAACTTGTTTTAAAATAAAAGTTTCTATTAAATTATATGAAATCCTTTATCATCATCATCATATATGAATGATCACAAAAATTGGGTCGGTATTTGTACCATAGTCGATGCGTTACGTAAAATGTACAACACTTGATGGGAATTGGACGGTTGCGGTTGGCGTACACTTTTATATTTCATCAAACTTACATAATATTTCACGGTAGTTAAAACCGTAGGTATGTGCGTATTTCAGACCAATGTGTAACAAAAGCAAAAGGGTGCATGCGATTTTTGGTTAAAGTCCATAGGTGGGCCATTTTACGATAGAATTAGTTTGAATTGGAATGGATTAAAAATTAAAAATAAAATAACAAAATGTTATATACTGAATACTGAATGGTGGAACAGCCAATTTGATGATTACAACTTTCGACTTATCTAGCAGCTCGTACTATACATAGGTATTACGCTATTATATGGGAATACAGATAGAGCGAATACTATACACGCATACCCACACATCTAAACATCTTTAATTTTTGACCATGCATGACGTATCATCAAATCATCATCAGTTTTAATGTAAACATGCTAACAACATACCATATGCTGCAACGAAGTGTGTGGGATACTGGTTTTTGGGACAGGCAGTAAAACTGCAAATCAATCACTGGAGTCCAGCCAGAGACTTTGCTTATGCTGGCGTATTTAATGTTTTGTCTTTCCCGACCACTACCTACTAGTACCTACTTGAGCGGAATGCTTTGAGATGTGAAATTGTTAATACGACACAATAATTGGATGATTATTTATGTGGATTTTAATCAAGTATTAACATAATCCTATCGTTGGATTATACAAACATGTTTTATATAACTTTTATAATCTGCTTTGCTGCAAACGATGTAATCAGTAGCTCTTCAAGTTAAAATATACTATACTCCACTCCCATCTGAATCTCAACATTCGTTCATTTACAAGGAAGGTGAAGCGTGTAATGGACAGTTTACTCCAAAGTGTTTCCTTCTTTAGTTCAAGGAATACATTCTTGATGTTTACCGACTGCAAACTTGTTCGTCATTCGTCATGCATGAGTACACACGAATATATATTTGTCTCGTTGTCTGTGAATGCTTCTGAAAGAAATGTTTTATTTGCTGCGTACCTACGTAGTACGTACAATCTTACGAATGATATAAGCATCCATTTTTTGATAAGTAGATACATGAACTATAAAATATTATAGGCTAAGGTCGAAATCGATGAAACTTGGAACAAAAACTATAATACTCATATAGATTTGACATTGTATGGATATTCACATTTGTATGTGAATAGTGGTCGTCGTAACCTGATGCATCACTGCTTTGTGAAGCGCCATGCAAAATAAAAACGTTATCCTCTTTATTGGTTTCAGTTAAAATATTGAAAGGAAATTTGTGTGTGATCGTTATGAAATGATGAAAGCAAGACATTCAGGTTTGTTTTAGATAAATAAAGTCAAAAGTATAATTAATGAATATATTCTTTCTTTTTTACAACATGCCTGAATCGTACTGATATCTTTTTATCATTACAACTTTCCTCGCCCTTTGACTTTCTCAAGCTCATCATAACATGAGGCAGAAAATAAACGATGTAGTTAATTTTAATAGTCGCATATCAACTGTACCCATAATCACACAAACTAAAAATGTGGTGGGGAGTACTATTTACATTTTATTTCAGATTCATTCATTTTTACCTTAAACTTGAAAGCGGAGCAATATCATTGGGCTACCTATCTTTGTCATCATGCATTTGGCAATTGGGGACGGATCTCGTATAGATGCTCTAGTTCGGACACTTTTTTACTTGGTTGGTGCACCTATATTGTTTGATAATTATTACAATAGCACCACCAACCAAACCATTTTCGGCATACCCAATAGTTTGTGGGCATTCACAGATAGTTCCGAGTGGCCAGGTAATGTACTGGACGCTATAACAAGTCCAGGCGGTGTTCTGTTCAGAAAATTAGCAACTTCATAGTTTTAAAACAGTTTAATAATTGAAATGTAGAACAAAGTATAATTTTTGGAATGCCAAAATTTTGCCTGTGGCCTTTTTCAACATTAAGGTGCCAATCAAAACGACTGCTATGACGAGCTTGGATGTTTTAAAATCAGATATCCCCATATTAAGGGGTACGATTTGACTCCAAATCCGCTTGAGGAAGTGATGCCAACGATATGCTTGTACACGAACACGAATACACAAACATGTCAGGTTGCAGAAAGGGAAACGATCGTGTCTTCAATGTTGGATGTTTCAAACGGAAGTATTTTTTGGATTGCACACGGCTACATCGAGAATGGACAGCGCCCTTGGATCAAGGTTCTTAATAAAATCTAATTTAAAGTCAAGTGTTGTGAGGGTTGAACTTGGAACCCCTCGACTGCTCAGAACCCATTTTCAGGATAAAGACTATAATTATGATTTTTTAAGGAAATGGTGAGAGAGCTCTTGGAGCATGACAATTCTGCTAATGTATTTGTAGTAGATTGGTCTGAGGCTAGTAAGCCACCTTACAACCAAGCTGTGGAAAATTTGGAAATGATTGCCGCATACTGTGCCAATCTCATGATGGTCATTCAAGTAAGTGCGCAGTTTGCATTTGCATTCCAAACGAAAAGAACGTATAGAATGAAACGAATTATGATTCTTGTAGAATAATTACGGTCTAAATGTCAGCGAGACACATTTCATTGGTCATTCATTGGGAGCACAATTGGCCGGCTACTTGGGAACGTGGTTGAGAAAGCACAAAGGACTACAACTTGGACGAATAACCGGTATACAATTTTTAAGACATGAAAGGAAAAACTAACAAATAATATTATGATTAATCAAAATTACAACTTGGACCAGGTCTGGACCCTGCACAACTTTATTTTCAGGGCTTGCCCATCGACGCCAGACTAGATGAATCTGATGCTCTGTTTGTGGATGTAATTCATACCGATGCAAAACCGTTTCTTAATGGTGGTGAGATCGTTTCCAAAAGCAGTCCAAATATAAGTACCTACACAGCCCACTTGCACAGCCGGTGTTACGCTAATGGTGTTTAATAAACGATTAATAAGTTCCATTTTGGTTCGCAGGACCTGTGTCGGGATTGGGAACTCAAGAAGCATCTGGTCATGCAGGTTGAAAATTTGTTTGATTTTTTTAAATTTCTTCTCACATCCCCAGACTTCCAGCGCTATAAGTTGCTATATATCCCCTACGTTCAACTTCCCCTCTCCCATGTATTGTGCGTTGACTCCCCCACCCCCATGTTCAGACTCCAATTTTCTCACGTAAAGACTTGGAGTCTTCTAAAAAAATTTTTAAATCTAAGTCTGGATCCGGGGACTAAATTTTAAAAAATCGGACAAATTTTTTAACTACGCAGATTTCTACCCAAATGGAGGTGCGTTTAAAATATTTTAGAGATAATGACATATAGTCTGTATACGTACATAAAACACTTGAATGACATTCTAATTTTTATTTAGGCAAAGATCAACCGGGATGTAAGGACGGTGTCTACCAAGCCATTCTGCAGGAAGAGGGATCCGTCATAAATGGTTAACGGCTATCTATAAATATGTTTTTCGTTGTTAACAAACTTGAAACATTTCTAAATTCAAAGATCAAATCAAGCTGACTATTCATAACAGCTTTATGAACAGGTATCAGACGCTTTCTAGGCTGTGATCATATCAGGTCATATGAATACTTTACCGAGTCCATTCGGAGCCGGTGTCCATTCATGGCGTTTTCTTGTGAGTCATGGCAGGACTTTGCAGATTCCACTTGCACAATCTCTCATTACAATAAATTGGGGTTTCATTCAGTTAAACCACTAGGAAGCACGCCCCATGCCAATAATTCTGTTTCTTATTACTCCATTACTGGGCCTCGGCCACCATTTTGTAGTAAGCATTTAAAGTTAATTATAATAATTTTCTTCCTTGTCAAACAAGGCTGCGTTAATGTATACTTTTAAATTTGAACATTTAAACAGGGGAGCATTACAGAGTAACGATTCAATTAGCTCAAGAGTCGAAATACCGTTCAACGTCAGAGTTGCATTTAGTCCTTGGCAATTACACCAATGGGAATGGGAATGGACACTCATCCGTACTTAATTTGGGAGCAATGTAATTTAATATTTAAACGTATAATAAAAAATTTAATGCGTACCGGCCGATTGTGCAACTTTACTTGAGCTTGTACACAGTTTCAAGTATGACATAACATAACTAACATGTAATTAACTTACATGCATGCATGCACGCTAGGTACTTTTAAGCAAAAAGTGGAGATGCGAATTACAATGCACATTTCCTTTACTTGTGATAATTGCGTAGCCTTAAACTTACCCCTTACCATGCATCGTTGTAGCTCTCAATTGTGTTTGTTTATGTATATTTTTCAAAGAGATTTCACGGGCAAGGACCTTGAAATAAACTATACGGTCAGTGGAATCCACAAAGGGCTGCCAGCCATGATAACGCTTAGACCGTCATCCTCTAATCCTTTACGCTGGTTGATGCCGAAGGTAGTCGAACCTGCGGATCCTGACGTGGCTATAGCGAATGTCACAATAATCTATTTGGAATCAATGCTGCCGAGTGTGACGTATTGTCCAGAGAGCAAAAACTACCTTAGCGCTATTGATAAGGACCCCAGCATTTCTTTGAACAGCGAATCGTGTTAAATAAAAATAAAGTAAAATACAAATGGATTTTGCTGCATGTGCCTTTAGAAATGACTAATTTGACTATACATAAAACCTTGCATGATCTGTGATGAAGCCATATTTACATTAAGTTAAATCGCAAAATTATATTAAAACAACAACGCATAATTATCTTTTTGCTAGTAGTTTGCACTCGCACTTTATTAAAACTTTTGATTAGTTGCGGACATTATATTGTATATTATCGGATATTTTCATCGAAACAAAAGAGCTTTACCATTATATATACTAATGATATATATTGTATGACTATGATTATAAATCACACTTTCTTTGTACATGTCTACACCATTGATATCGTAGACTAGCGTGACTAACAACAGGACTATGTATAATGTATGTAAAATAATGTAAAGATCAGAAGTAAAATCAAATTAAAAAATAGACTGGCAAGTAGAATACACTTTTTGGAAGCTGCTCACTGTATCGTTGTGCGACTACTGAGTTAGTTGAGAATGTTCAGTCGACTTCGCTTTCAAATTTGTCCACCTGAAATAGTGATTTCAATAAAAGTTCAAATGGCATATTCAAACGTAAAATAATAGCATAAAATTAATTTCTGTCATATACCAATTCGTCAATTTTCCGAAATTGCCACGTAAAGTCGATCGGGTAAAAAACGGGGCGCAAATCGTGCCGGTTATCGTCGGGAGAGTACGTCTCCATATGGCACGATGGAGTAAGAATGCTCATTTTATGTCTGGAATGTACGAAACAGAATAATTAAAGTAATTATTACTATGTGCGGTGGCAAAAGGCAATTATAAGAGATTTAGCGGTTACCTGTTACAGGCATATTGTACGTAAAAGTGTTTGACTTTTCTAGCAATTTCTTTCGGTTCATGCTTATCTCTCCAAAGGTGAAGGAGCCTTGCCACCATTGAATACGGACCATAGCAAAGTGGTTTTCTTAACTTTCCATACTCAGCAAGCTCCTCATAAGTCATACCCATATCCTGTTCATCCGTCTGGTTGGAGGACAGTGGACGTAATTCTGCTGTCGGAGGAGCTTCCACAATGTCGGCCACCATGCTTAGCTGGAACCTTTGTGTACGTACCCCCATTGCATTAGTGTTTACATATTATGTTGATTTGGAATAATAATGTATTTTTGCATTTGTAACAGCTTTACTTTTCCCCGGCATATATGATAAATCTTTTCAAATCTGTCTTGGAAATGCCACCGATTGGATTGAGGTCTCCAGCTGAACAATCGTACTTTGTGAAATAGCCACGAATAGCCTCATCAACGTTAGCGGAGGTCAACACCAATAGAAATCTTAATTTAGGAGTACAATTTTAGTAAAGTTCACTTTTTACAGTATATACCGTTTCTTAAGCTTTCTCAAGAAATAAAATACCTATTAGAGGTATCTCCTTGTGCCTTTTTAGACCATGGCGTCAACTGAGCCATCATGTATGCGAATACCATTCGACTGCGTGCCTGTACATTTTGTAATGCAACATCTTCCGCCCGGTCTCCGTCAAAATGTGGCTGTTTATTTAATGCCTTTGCCGTTTCGTCAGTAAAGGCCTTGCAGACAGGGCTAATGTTTATTTCCTTGTGGTGGCTAAAAATTGAACGGCAGCAGCAATGCTAATGTGAATGCGTAGTTGCAATTATGAATTCTGTTTGTAAAATCTTTGTCCGCATTTCAACTAACCTTCCAATTGCATTGGCTAATGTCTCAGCAGACTTTCTCGTCTTTTCAGAGGAATTTTCACTCCCCATGTAACAAGTTGTGAACACTTTGTTACACAAATCCCTTGGATCTGCTGGAGTATAATTTTCATCTCGCAAAACTCGTCTGACATCCTTTAAAACTTGATCATCTTGTACACACTCGGAGTCCAAAGCTTGGATATGTTCGACTATTAAACGACACATGGAATACACAATAATAGCAACGCTAGAGGAATCCACCCCACCGCTTAACGGTAAGAAAAAACCGGCTGCGGGTGAACGCCTCAGATAGTCCCAAATCCAAAGAGCGGGACCGCGGGCTATTTCTTCTTCTGGACGAAGCATTTCCACTTTTTCCAGTGGACGGGAAAGGCACGTTTTGGTATTTGCGGTACTCAGCGACCATGGCACTTCAATGACAGGATAAAATTCATTTTGGGCTGCAGTTAGGCATCTGCTACGAAATTTTGATTTGTAGCCGTGAACTTCCTCCAACTGGAATGCGGCCGTTAAAACTTCCTAAAATAGTGAAACAATTGTTAAACATACATTGGGTGCACTTGCTTTCTAGTTAAACGGTAATTATTGAGTGAAAACTTACAACATCTTTCAGAGAATATTGCTCTCCCAATAACAATACATCACCATTCATGACAATCGTGGAACATCCGTTGTGATAAACACGCTCACCATCACATCCTCTCAGATTGGAGAAACCGTAAACTACTCCGCATTTTGAACTGGCTGTCTTTATTAATTCGAGTGCATAATATGCCTTGCGGATCTCAGCATGTGATCCAGATCCATTGACTATTACGTCAGCTCCAGCTAGAGATTGTTCCATATGAGTACTCATAGGGTTCCACAGCTCCTCACAAATCTCATACCCAATTTTGGTGTCATAAAGTTGAAGCAACGCGTCCCCAAATTTAACACTAACCTGTCCTGTAATATCAGAGATGATCTCGGGAAGCAAAAATTCTACCAAATGCCTCTTCTGAAAATTACAATTTTAGCCATTAATAGCCTACTTATTTAACTACAAGCTACAAGTCGTGATACAAATTACTACTTTCTAATTGTTCGCAGTATTACCGTAGCCCAGCCCGTAAACCATCGTGTTTCTCGGTAATTTCCATCATCGCACAATATCAGTTTTGGTCTTATCAGGAAAATCTTTCTGTGAGAAACAAATATTGTAATTTTCATTGTAATAAATTGAATAGATTATTGTCAATTCGAAAAAAGTACAGATGAAATTAAAAAGAAATAATTATTATACTTGTTTAAAAAGGCAACTCGGCAGTTGTAATTGACTCCATTATGCGTGACTGGCATGCCCACATCAATGAGGATGTTTTGACAGCGTTCATCTTGGAGCAAGTCGGCCAATACTTCCCAAGAGTGAGTAATGGTGTCTTTTTCATAAAAATGATCCTCACAACTGTATCCACAAATTTCCAATTCTGGACCGGTTCGAAATCGGGATCCTTGTTGCCGACAGATTTCAATGCTTTTTAATATTCTTGCTTTATTTCCCTCAAAGTCCAAAGCAAATTGGTTTAAAGTTACGGTGGAGAAAGTCGCAATCTTAGCCATGATGTTCCTGTCAAATAGAAAGGGCAATTTTACTACAAAAATCAACAAAAAATTAATTTTGACCATGTAACATTTACGTACTATCGTTGCTTCAATATTGTTTTTGTCATCATTTTTTATGCTGTAGTGCATTGAAAAAGTTACAAACTAGAAAGAATTCATAACAAATAATATCTAATTTTTTTCTTTCCTAGGGTAGATCGCAATTAGCAATACACAAACTTATTTTTCTTGGTATTCTATGACGAAGAATAAACTATGATGCGGTGAATCTGATACAGGCATATTGTTTCCTATTTAAAAAAATAATTTTCTCATAAGTTGCGCTTCACTGTGTGATGATGATGATGATGATGATGTGATGCTCAAAAACCTGACCAACAAATTAATCCGCCTAGCTATGCCATTTTTACATCTAAATATAGATCGTAGATACTACAAAAGTATTCTGAGCTACGACAGTTACGGTCAATAAAACCTCTAAGACAAATTTCAAACTTTTATACTGTAAAATGAAAGATTACTGCTGATGCTTTACAATAGACGTAGTATACACACATTCACGTAAAGTTAAAAATCAAAATTAACCTTGATGTTTTTACTTGATAATGTTTTCAATAAATAACTGGTTTTATCGGTTTTATCTTTAAAATTAATACAATAATTCAATTATAATAATTTAATTTTGACTGATTATAGCACTAAATGTTAAACTGCGAATTTTGTCATTGGTACAAATTCATCTTGAAACTAAATGTTCTTGAAAGAATGATAATATCGACTAAACTTTGCACACTGCGGGCGCCTTATATACTATCGATCAAACAGTCACAACCTTGGCTCAACACAAAAATGTTTGCGATTCTATTGTATCGCCAGAGCTAAGTACTTATTGTTCAATTCGACGAAACTTTTGAGACCCCTATTGTTTAAGTGCAATAAAATTGTTCCCTACGGGTGCAAATACTCCATTACACAAAGCTCTGGTGCTGATAACTTTTCACTGTCAACTGCACCATACGACGACCGTGAATAAAACAACGATGCTATTGGATATTTTGGTAAAACCATGCTACAGATTGCTCCGTTCGCTCATCATCAAACCACACTTAAGGAGATATCAGATAACATGTTAGAGCTAAATAGTACAATGTTAATGATGACATAATGTCCTACTAATATAAATAAACAACATGGTACGTAGTTGATACTGTACCTATCTTTTCACCTTAGTTTTTTGCTGTCAGTATAGGTGTTAATCCACTCTTGTTTTGGCACAGTACACACCTACTAACTGTTAATTAAATTGCCGGCTACATTAATTTGCATCAATGAGCTTATAGTACTATCCATCCGTACACACGTGTGATTTCCAGCAGTATTGAGAAAACGTGCACTAGCATAGGGCTTTCTTGCTGTTATTCCTCATTGTTTAATGATAATCACATGTCTTGAATAATAATGAAATGAAAGATGCTCATCATTTTAATTAGTACATAAAACGCAAGAAACCTTCAACGCGTCCACTCTAATTGATCATTTATTAAATGAAAAGAAAATCTAGTCAGGCTGACAGTATTTAAATTCCTCTTTGAGATTACATTCCTTTCTTGAGTCGCTTTAATTCACTACACGTATAATGTACATTACTGTGCGTCATGAAAGGGAAGATGTAAATATGAGCTCTACACACGATCATACGGGTCATAATAATGTATACAGACAGATCGCACAATGAGTCAAAATTCACATGTTCTTTTGTCATTTGTGTGTGTGTGCGAGATTCATATACACACAAGAACACATTTTATCCTGAAGACATCAGCACAGACATTGCTCCCGCTGGTGAGCTTCATACCTAAGTCTGGTGATATCTATTAGCTGGCTCCCGGCCAGACCAAGCGGCATTTTGAACCCATTTCTAAATAAAAATATCATAAAATTCCCTTTACTACACACATATCAAAAAGTGTTCATGTGAATGAATGTACGCGAGAGTGCACACACACGTATAAACAGAGACACAGTCAGGTGAAAGGTTTTTTCTTCAGGGAAGGGTGTTTTTTTATTTTTATTTTCGCTTGTATGTGTGTACGTGTGTGTGTGTGTGTTTATAAACAATCGTATCCCTGCAAGTCCTACACAGCAGATTGGGTACATTTTTAATGTGCAAAAGCACTGAAACTAAAACAGCCATGGATGGTGGTTGAGCCAACAGTGCAGTTTTTAATTAGTAGTTAGTTAAGACTAAATAAATGTCGTGTTTTCTATTTTTCATATTTTAAAGTAATATTTATGGTTATTAAAATTGTTCATTCCTGTAGTAATAACTAGTGTACAGGCGCTATTTCCCCGTTTTCGTCGTCACAAACGAAAACTTATTTTACTACACGCAAACTTGCAATTTGTCATCATCATCACCTTGATATGAATCATCAGTTGTACAACTTCTCATCGTGTGTTCTTTCGGGAGTCGTTTTCTGGACGATCGAAACACAGCAGCACAACAAAAAAGACATAATTTCCACTCAGAAAGCCACAAAATAACAATTGCCGGGAAAGATTTTATTACGCAACTGGTTTCCCAACAATACTGACAGTTTTTACAGTGATGAAGTAAACGATTTACGTAATATTTAAAAGGATTAATCACCTTTTACACCAAGTGCTTTTGTATGCCTTTCTTTGGAAACGTTTGCCTAGTTTGCCTGAAATCTGACATTGCACATCACTTAAATTCATTGATGTCAAATGTACGTGATTCGCTAAACAACAAAGTAGCCTTACATTTTTAACGTGCACTTTTAATATAGTATATATTTATATAAGAAGAAGGAGTGAACAGTGCTTTATGTACGGAATCAATTTTAGTAAAGACACACGTCTATTGTGATACTAGCAAAAAATGTGAATACGGCGAGGTGTTGAGATAATTTGGAAAAGCCAACAATGCAACAATTACTTGTGCCCATTTAAAGCAACAGACTAGTGCAATTACTAATTTTCTATGAAGCAATATATACACTCATTACTACTACTGGGCCACCCAAGAATATCAAGCTGAACTCTGTCTCTTTCTAACCATTCCTCCATTATTAAACGAAATCACATTTGCAACAAACATTGGACCCATCCGAACAATTTGTATAATAATAACATTGATAACTACCGATTATGGTTTAAAGACTCCATCCCAATTCAATAACATAAAAACGATATCAGTTTCCGTGAAATTTATAAACATTATTCATTCTTCTTGTTCTGAAATTCAACTCTATTTTGGCTATCCGAAATTGTCTATTGTTGAGGAAGGGCAACCTTCAATACAACCAGGTAAGGAATCTTGACAACTTATTAACATTTCTTTCCTCATAATTTTTCTTTGACAAAAAATTGTGAAGAAATCTCGTAACATTCAATTCGGTTTTCACGAAAATTGCACAGATTTTGATTTATGTGTACGTGCTATGTGTAGGTTATGCGAGGTTTTTGTTTTTATGTCATATTATGCTTCAAGTTTCCCAGCGCATGTCATTACGTCATCCTACATTGTTTCATACGCATTAGACGTTCGACACTTTACCAAAAAGCAATTGGACCCAACTAAAAACATTTCAATTTAAATCCCAGTTCCATACACTGTACAATCATGGACGCAATGGTTTTTGTACAAATGCATGAAACATTGATACAACATTCCACAAACAATCACTTTCAAAATACGCAGTCATTGTCATATTATATCAGTTTTTTGCGGCCCCACATTTTTTGTCGATGTTAGTAGCTCCACGTGTGTTAAAACGTAAGCACAAATTAGTATGTGATGTGTCAGCCAATATTTTTTTGCAAATACTCATTCATTTACGTCTACTCGATAACATACCATGTCATATATTATGATTATGACTAATACTTATACAGTGTTCCTGATATTCATCTATTATCATAATAATTATTTAGGTACGCTAGCACGCTAGTAAAACCAATTTAGTCTGTAATGTGTAATATGTAACTCGAAATCTTGTATTTCAAATCAAACTTTTTATTACTACTCTGAGGAAACAATATTTGTTCCATTTAGAGCATTTCTACTGGAACAAATCATGTTTTAGCAAATCGAATCACTTCCATGAAGACGAATGACGATGCTTAGGTACTTACAATTTAGTAGTCGGCACACCAATACCTTCATGATGTGCTTTGCAACAAAGATATACTTCTCACAGTTCCGTCAACGCACTTCAGCCCTTAATGTTTTAGACCATTTATTTGCTTTAAAATCGTAAAACGCAAGTACAGCATGACAAGTGGAGTAAAATGGCTTGAGGGAATGCANACTTCTCACAGTTCCGTCAACGCACTTCAGCCCTTAATGTTTTAGACCATTTATTTGCTTTAAAATCGTAAAACGCAAGTACAGCATGACAAGTGGAGTAAAATGGCTTGAGGGAATGCAAATTGGTTTCATTTAATATATAAATGCACGAAAAATATTAGAGGCTGATGAGTTACAAACTGAAACTATCAATTGTTATAGAATATATATAGCTAACGCATCTATAATGAAGTAGTGGGATAAGGATAACTAATTCAAGCTCTTCGCCACAAACCCCGTATATAGGAGCCCATATGCACCATATAAGGATGAATATGATAAATGTATGACCTATTGTTTGACCATTACATTGGGCATCGTCGTAATGTTACCTGCTGGTCAAAATCATTACGCTATGGCTATCCTGTATTTTTGTCTTGTCTGAAAGTCTTCTAATGATGCGATGGCAAGGCGATGAGAGTGAGACGAGTCGATCCGTTCATTTATAAAAGGTGCGGTATATGATCAGCAGCTTAATCTTTTTTTGCAATATATATGCGATGGTCAAACCACATGTCGAACTATTGAAATGTAAAAGTTCGTGGATGATTGTCATAAAATAATAATGTAGTAGTAATATTATACCTACAAGCTATGTTGAAAGCCTAACATTATGTGACTTGTGTAGTAGTTGTGTACGCATGTAGATACTTGAAAGTCCACCAACGTGCGAACCTCTTACATTAACATGATACTTGTGCTGATCGTTATTCGCTTTTTTACTGGATATTTTCCCAAAGAGTTGATGTGAGAGCCTTCATAAAATCTTCAAAGCCTGTTTCGCACATCATCCCTCGCCTTTTTTGGATTTTGCGTCATTATGTATGCTTTGTACACATGTAAGAACGGCTGCATGATGAGTTCTGCACGTACCTACTTATGGCAGACTCATTGTCAGAAAATATTGAATGTTGTGAATATTGTCTTCATTCACACGTGCACATGCACAATAGAAGGTGTCGTTCCAACTCAATGGTATTTACTACTACTTACTATTGTTATTTAGATAAGTTTAGTAAGTCACATTGTTTATATCCACCACTCGCTTATGTACCTGAAAATTTTAGTGATGGTAATCAGAAGTGGCAACAAAAAATCTGGTAGGCATCTGTTAGGTTAACATACAAAAAACAACTGAAATCCTTGAGTTAATCATTGTGAAATTAATAAAGTCTGTGAGTGAATGGGTTAAGTGGGCTAGACTTGCAGAGCTAGATATAATGGAGTTCGTGTTAATTAATGAAAATTCGTTTTCCTTGTCAAGCGTTTCAGTTTAAATAATTACATGCTGGTAGTAGGAGAATCAGCTTCGTCTCGCCTCTTATTCTTATCTGTTTAAAGTATGGGAAACTTTACACGCGGGACGAAATTGATCTGGCTTTTGTAATTTGCTGTATTAATGGTAGGGAATCCAGACTAATAAAAATTTAAGTACATTCCTCAGCATACCGCCGCCGCCGTGCCGTGCCATCAAATCAGTTCTCATTCACCAGTTCACGCAGTATGATCACGCGATAGTTCGCTTGCCGTTACTTTGTTGTTCAGAAATATCCAGGCAGTAGTAGTAAAGCTCCCTTCTTACAGTTTCAGTGGGTTCTGGGACCTTTATAATTGTGAGGGTGACACTTTGTACAAACTTTTACTCGCGTTGTGCTCCTTGTAAAACTTGTAGAGCGCTCGTCGAGCAAGAATTTCTAAATTATTGATGTATTTTTGCAAGAAAAAAAAGAATAATGTAGGGTGTCGTGTAAAGGCTTCCTTCGTTTCAATTTCAGTCTACTTGATTATTCTCCTGCCTGTGTGCTGTGTCGTGTCTAAAGCGTCTTAATTTACGTATTTACGTCAAACACAGCATTGCTACAAACAGGCTGCACGACACGGCGACATTTATTGCCAATTATAAGTTGATGGATTTGACATTATAAAATTTCAAAAAATCAATTTGCGTTTCTCAACTTGTAGACTGCTACTCCTCTACTAAACGTACATCAGATACTTTTAATGGATTGAAATTTAATTTTGGAAAGTGTGACAGTGACTCCTAATTCTGACAGCACAACAAACAGGTAACGTATTCATGTCAATATTTATATCTAAATTGGATCTCGCATTACAATTCATGCATGAAGGGAAGATATCATTATACAGACAGATCAGAGGCGGATACAGATCAGACAGGCAGGCGTTATGCGGTTGTAAGTTTTGATTTCATAGACAGACATCATTCCCCATTAAGTCATTACTTCAAAGCTACCACATGAAGCTGTGCAAATTTTAATGATGTACATGTATATATGAATGATCATTTGATCATTGTATTTTCATCCTACAAAGTAATGTCAAAAAGGAAAGGACATAACGTTGTGAGATTGATGGTACAAATATAGACGACAATACGCAGAAACAAAAAATAAGGCAGTTCCAAGCCAAACAAAATCGTGGAATGTCAACCATTATAGCATGATTGTGCCGTCGCGTCGGTTGACGTATATGAAAAAGTTGACAGATGTAAAATGTACAAAATTGCTTTTTAACCTGCTTTGTGAAACATGGGAGGATGGTTTTAAGCAGTAAACATGAAATCATTAAATGTCATCGTGAGTTTACTAATTCGACTGACAACTTTCTGCTTGTGTGTAAATAACAGGGCATAAACATTTTGAAAAGAATTTGTGAAACTTGAGTTGTTTACCTCCAGATTCCGAGTAACCATCAAATTAAAAAAGTTTAATTCAATGAAGCAGCCGGTTTGTACGAATCGGATAGAAAGGCGCATTGCTAGGAAAAGACAGTATTGTTATGCTCACGCTCTCACCCTAAAAAGTAATCCAATTACCAATTCTTCTAACAAATCAAATCCGACACATCAGAGAAAATATGGGGAAAGTGAGATTAAAAATGGAAATATAACCAGTTCAAGGGAAGCCAAGCCCGCCTTCAAAACTTGCTTACGAAACGTACAAAAGTACCGAATTTTAAGCTTCTTACTTTGATAAAAACCAAGTTTAAAAAATTAATTGGCCCTTCGCTTGAATTAAACAAGCCCGAAATGTATGATAAGTAGAAGAAGAGGATAAACTTGGGCGACCAGACTGTACAACAACGCCTTGTCTGTCACAAAGACTTTAATATTTGCTCTCATAGTCCAATAATGGATTCATTTTTTGGAAATTCACGTATATGCACGGAATAGGTCAAGAAATTAGAACTGTTTGTTTGGATTGTAAGAGATAGCATCCGAGTTACTTTGTCATTGATAAGTGACTAGTGACTACGATACAATACATATTTATTTATTGTGATTGTTAAAAAACAAAGCAGAGCCAAGTCACGCAAAAACAAATACAAATCGTTACATGCGATACAAGATGCTCGTAAAACAGTTATTAGCATATTCATGGACATAAAATCAAATATGGATCTGCTGAAGCTATAAACTTGTCTGTTTTGCTTACGTTATGCTAGAGAAATGAAAAAATATGATAGTAAGATTATCAGCTCATTGATTTAGTCAATGTCTAATATCTCGCATCTGTGCCGTACAATCGATTACTGTTTATAGGTTTATGATGTTTAAAAGCTGCACGATCGCGATCGATTTAAAATGCTGAGTATAGAGATATCAAACCTACTTGCGTTCGTTAGTCAGTCAGTTTGTCAAATTCATTGATATCTTAAGAAATCGGTAGCACGGTGACATAAATGACGACAGCCAACAGTTGCTCAAACTGAAAAGGGCATAAAGCTTATCTTAATTATTCCATACACTTTCTTCTAAAACGTCTCTTAAAAAATAAAAGTATCATCATCATCCTGCAATAACCTTTAAGGCCAAAGACCAAGGACGCACCTTTTTTATTATGTAATATTTTTCCGTTTCTCACTAGACTTAAAAGTAGTAAGATGTTATGGGAAGATAATGTTGAACTTGAATCAAGCTGACTTGAGTAAAAAATTGAACATTAAATGAAGGTATGCAGACATTTAATATCTGAGACATGTCCTTTAAAATGTTATGCATAGAAGATATGAAAATTTAATGTGACTTTTAAATATCAATTTTAATTGGAACTGGAATTTAGACAGATGTGCTACAAGCTACATTTTTATTTTGTTTCTGGAACTGTATATGTACTGGGTAATATTGATGCCCAATTACTGGAAACGTGATGCAACCTGCACCATGGTACAAATACTGCAGAATTTTGTACATGACTCATTTTTTCCGGAATGTAACTGTTTCATCATGTATCAAAAAATAATAGTACGCATACAATTACAGATTGACTTATTGAATGAACACACAACAATATAGTAACACGAGTACACGGTAACGTATTTTTTTTCTGTGTACCTCATACATATCTACTTGAATAAATTGGTTAATCTTAATTTGTATACACTAATATTGAACTGAATTTGTTTTTCTTTTGTAGGTTTGAAGAAAAGAGGAAGTGTTTACTGTGGCTGTTCAGTCAGATCAAGATTGATAAAAGAAATTACCCTATCCTCTATCTGCATTATCGTGATCCTCATCATCGAGTGGTTCAATCTTTTTCTTTCGTTCAACGTTCAATGATCCCTAATCAGCAAATAAAAGAAAAGTTTCCACAGCACGAAAATACTTTTAACTATATACTCTCGTATTCATCGATTCAGTTCTGCCGCTCGATTGCGAAATACATACCTATAGATGACTCGACGCTGTATAGGTGTTTATATATCTATCCACAACTAATGCACGTTAGTATGTGAAATTTTCTGACCAAAAAGAACTACTAGTAGCTAAGTATGGAATAAAAACCAATGTATAAATTCTTGAACTTACTCAAGAAGCTCAGTGGCCTATTTAACCAAGGAACCATTTATCAAAGCCTTTCATCACAATTTCATCATCGCATCACTTACTCTTGTCAGGCAAGCCAAGCCAGTCAGCAGAAAAAGGATGCAAAAATTGTAATACATACTTGTTCGCAAAATAACAAGGGAACCACTGCAACCAACTACCAGCACACGCGGTGGTGACGTTTAGTGAGAAAAGAAAAAGGTAGCTGCGGGTTCAGATTACCTATTTTGTTTTCGTAGAGATTATTTTTGAAATTGTTTGAAAACACAATAGTCTAAAAGGAGGATTACATGGAAAGGAGAGGAGTGACTCGACAGAAGAAGATTAAATTGTATTATTTTCTATTAGAACCATTAATTATTGTGTCTTTGATACTGAAAACCCTATCCAATCTACCAAACCAGTCCCACCTGGGTTCTGCCTAGATATATGAGAAAAAAATAATATGAAATTGTGAGTTTTTGCCTGATATGTTCAGATTGAGATATATGTATATGAAGATTATTTCTGTATAGAAGCTCTCTGACTGACTTTATTTGTTCGATTGTGCTGTAGTTGGAGGTAAGATTGAGAATCAACATAAATCCCATTATCGTAACAATAACGCTGCCTACGGAATACTCATTACAACAAAAGAGTTACAAAAAGAAATCGTATACTAATTATCGAGTGTCTAACCAAATATGATCGGTGTAAAAGCATCATCATCATCACCATCAGCAGCGTCTTTTATGGTAATCATCACCTTTTGCTGCCTTTATTTTCTAGTTAGCTGACTTCATTTGAACTGGTGCGTCGATGTTATTAAGCCATACTAATAAATTGTCATATACACACTACTACACACACACGTATATATTTTTGCCAAAAACTAAATGCGTAAGTAAATATAGAGAAAAATAATAATTCGCATTGTACCCAAACGCGTGCGCGAACAATGCCTTCCCTTGAATATAAGTGGAAGCGATGTGCCGAGGAACTTGTTAGTCGCTAGAAACTTTTATTGATAGAGACACACAACAAAAGTGAGATACAGTAGCTTACTTCTGAACAAATGTAGCCAAATTTGTTACGTTCATGCTGATATGCTGAGTTAGTGATGGTGAACAGCCTTATATAAATATATTATATCACAAACACAATAATTTTTTTAATGAAATAATAATTGTAAAAAAATTGATTATTTAAGGGACACTTTTAAGCAATACGTTCACAAAGTGCGAAAGAGAGAGAGAGAGGGAGATAGAGAAGAAGGAAATAGTAAAAACGGATGTATGTGTAGGCGTATTTTGCAATGTGACATGTTTGAGATGTTGTTGTTGTTGTATGAAATATTAACTCTGGCATGAACTGAGAGATAGAAAGAAGTAAAATTTTATTTCCTAAGAAAATCTCGACAAACACGCTTGTGATATAACAAGCAGTAATAATACTTTGTGGAAGATCCTTTTTTTATAAATGGCGTGATGAGTTTTTCATCTTGTGAATATTGGTTACTTGGATAGAGTGATACGGCGAAAGAAAAACTAACCATCCATGTTTTTACAAGTATCATTATCATCAGACTGCCGGATCTGGAGTATGTTTTACTCCTTTTCGTTCCAATATTTACGGAAGACGACCTAAGACTGTTTTAGGAACGCTAAAAAAGAAAGCTGGTTTCTTGTGTGAAAGGAGAGAGCGAAAATAAACCTGCTGTGATGCGACTATGTGACGTTACCTACACACAGTAAGGGCAAAACAGTGTGTGTGTGTGTGTGGGTGAAAGTGAATAACTTTTTTCCTTGCTTCCAACAACTAAAAAAAGACGATTGTGGCGGAAATTCGGTTAATATCTTACAGGAAGAAACGCAAGAAGGGCGAAAGTATATGTATACAGGAAGAAGAATATTGACAGAAAGTTGGTTAGGAAAAAGACTCCGTCTCCGTGTTCATCTTGAATCGTCATCGTCATCATCATTGAACCACCGGCAATATGCTTGGCACAAGCACAAAACGGGAGGGCAAGCACCTTCCCAAAACTGATGGTGACAAGAGCACTTGGTTGCCAAGTGAGATGGAGTTGGAGAAGGTGGAAAAATCCCCTAATCCAGTGAATACATCAACATCATCCAAACCAGAGGAAACTGGAGTGGATGAGTCGACTGACAGTGAAAATGACCCTGCGGCGGCTGGTCACCATTCTACTTTTAGACGGAAACTCTCTACAAATAAACAAATAAAAACCACGGTAAGTTGAGCAATATCACACATTGTTCGTAACAAGTTCCTGGTTAGCAGGTAAAAACAGTTACAAGTGCTGTCGCTCTTTTCCTCTTATTTTCTTTTGCTCGGTCGGTAAGCTCATTTTCATATTAGGTATTAAGTATATAAAAAGAATGAGTTTCTTCCTGTAATAAATGTTACGGCCACAGCTTGCTACGTAAGTAAATCCTTATAGATATGCTATAATTTGCACATACTTACTACAAGTCTAACAAATAAATAAGTAATAAGTACGTCGTAAGTAATAAATGCGTACCTACTACCTACCCATGTTCCATATAAGCTAAGACATGGGGCAACTGGAAACTGGAATACTTCTCGTTAAAAAAATTGAACGTCACAAAAATAGATGCATACGTCCCCGTTCATAGTGTCAGTGGAGTAGTAATGGTGTGGGTTTTATCAGTGATGGTTAGGAATATTTGTAAACATTAGTACTAGGACGACTGGTCAATTGATCTATGAAAAATGGAGCCGCATATTTTTAACCTTGACGCTCGCTCAACGTCATGTCAAACAAGGAAAAAGTTTTCATGGGGTAAGTCATCGCTACTACACGACGTCATAAAATCCTGGTAAATGCCAAAACCTTAACTGAAAGCCATACTAAATTCACATTGTCGTGTGTGCTATTTTATGTGTGTAGTCTCCATGCAGTTTTTTAATGAAACCGTGTTTAGATTTGTGGTGTATGTGCATTTGTATTGTAGCTTCATTTTTGCAGGAGACAGCTCATCTCCATCTTTCCTTTTATCATATCATATCATACTACTCCTGTCATGCACTCACAGTCAGTAAAAGAAGAAGTAACGAAAACTTAGTTTTGTGTTCGAGAACATAAATGAGTTTATTGTCGTTAGTGCGGTTGGTGGTATCACAGTTTTACTGCTTTGTTTTAATACCGCCATCAAATATCGCAGTAAAACCCAACAGCAATCTTTTCTACCCTGCCATCATCTTCTTTTAAATGTTGGCAAAAGTATAAAAACGTTTAATATCTTTTCTAGTACTGTGAGTATTTCTGGGTATCGCGTTACACACTATAGAGAGCGTCAAAGTTGTGAGTATTATAATTTCCCTATGCTCGTGGGACTTGGCTCTCGGAAGTTCGCTTTGAGTAGTAAAAATTATCAATGAAAGAAGTGGTAAAAAGCCAGAATATTGCTAATTTGCATTTTAAAATAGTGGCTACAAAAACGAAAGCTTTTTTCTGTATATCAGTGGAGTGGGGAGTTATCCTACTTAAAGACGAAGTGAACGAACGTCAACGTAGAATAATATTTTACGAGAAACGCTGAACAAAAGTAATTGCCGGGTTAGAAAAATGTTAGTTTTTACAAGTGAACTAGTAAATTAAAGCAGAGCAAACCTCGTACATACTTGTGTCATATTCTGATATACATCTAAAGTAGAGACAAAAGAAGGGACACTATATATTATGTAAAACGGCTACCTACTATTCAATTTTATGTCACACGTCCATCATTGAGCGCCATTGGACTTAAATGTGTAGTAGACGGCCTTACCGATGTCGCGATGTCCCAACTCGTTCAAATTGAACAGAAAAGTGCTTCTGATTCTCCTCGTCTTTATGAATAAACTTTTGCAGACGAAATAAATTATTCAAGGCATTAATTCAGTCCCACAACACGGCACACACGCGGTAGTCGTGATCAGGTGCTCAATTTATTTGAAAGGAACTTTCGCAAGTGGTTTGTATTGATCCATAATGGCATTACAAAGATGGTGTCAAACTACGAATGAAAAGCTTACAAAAATGGTATAAACGCCATTTTCCCCACTGGCTTTGACAGCAAGCGAAACCCTAATGTAATACTTGTACATGTCTCTTATTACGGACACCTGCTATGTTCACACAAAAAGGCTTAAAGCGAATGTGAATTTGTATTTGTAAATCCAACGTCCCACATCCAACGTCCAAAAGCCCTCAAGACATACGACTATATGACCTACCTGTATAGTGTTTGCGTGCACCAAACCCGGAACCGAGAACGGGCTGTTTGCAACAACACACGACATGTCTTCAGCACTGATTGAACATATCATTTTATAGTTACATTCTTACATAAACATTCGTGTGTGTGTGTTACATCTTAAAACTGCAGATAAGCCCTTATTACCATCAACGATTCTATTTTTTTACGTTTGCGTCATTTTCCTAGCTCGTTCGTTCGCTGGTGAAGCCGTTTTAGTGGGCTCAAAGCACGTTTAGCATATCCTCCTGTCTTTTTTTGTAATCCGCGAACTACTAACAATATTTTTCCGAATAATGGATGCTCCGCTCCTTGCGGGAATAAGTTAATAATCCCACCCACGATTGTGTGGCACGATGAAAACGGTATTTTTTAACGTGTAGCTTAGCCTACGTAATGTTTACCGACGCGACGCCGTGGTTGAAGGGGGCTGAATGTTGCAAGGAAAATGTTTTCTTTAAAATACACATCGCGTCCTTCTTCACTTATTATGCCTCTACAAAATTGAAAAAGCTTGTAGTATATATCCTTAATTTTAACCCGTAAAAAGTAGCAAATTAATGAGCTTTCAAAAATGGTCATCAATCATAAAACATGGAATGTATTCTAATAGTCGTTATAAGGGCACGAACGTGTGGGGCGGTGGACGTGATGTATGTGGGCTTACGTCAAGCAGTAATGTTTTTATCATTTATTCCGTCGTGTCTATTTTAGATTAGGTACCTAAACTCTAAACAAACCGGTAGCCGTAGTATGTCCCGTCCAATTTTGGCTAGATTTTCAAACCCATTCTGGTAGTTCTAGTAGAAGTGACATGAATGTAACTTATGAAACCTAAAAGCCATCATAATTAGTTTTACGTTCAATTTTAGATTTGCTCCATTTTGTTGATTATAATTGCGTTTTTTTGCTGACAACAATATGTTGTCCTCATGCTACACGCTAAAATACCCCCAGATTGTAATGTAACGCATCTAATGAGAAAAGATAATTATTTTCTATACACAAACATGGAAAATTTAATAGCGTGAATTTCACAGTAAGTAACGTGTATAATTGCTTATCATGGCTGACCAATCACTTCCAAAAAAGTCATGTGCATTGGACGTGTGTAATCTATCACCAGCTGCTACCAAAAACCAGGCAGGCTGACAACCAGAAATTAGATCTTTTTCAAACATTTATCTGATACGGGACAAGACAGATACGAGCACCAGAAAAAGGGAAGAGCAGGAAGCTTAAATATGAACTGCGCGGTGGTGGTAGCGCTTCATATAACTCCTTTCGTGTCAAATAAAAAATTTTGTTTTTACAACAGAAAGATTTTTACTTTGAATTGCATACATTAATATTTTCTTTACACCAAATTAGGTCTTATGTACGCTATCCCTAGCTTCTATATAAAGTGAAAGCACGGCTGAGTCCTTAACCAGTTGGACTGGAAGATCGTTTTGAGTTGATAAAGTTTCCAAACTTCCATATGTTACGTAATATTTTGTTAATAGAATATCTATCAAATCTCTCAAAAAATCATATCATGGAAATAATAATACTCCTATGTACATATAGGCTTTGAGACTGACTGACACTGGAATACCTATAAATTTATAGGACGCATTTACATTATAATCCTCGCCGCCTGTAAACAGAATAATAAAAAAGGGGAAAAATCTGTCTGGGGTTAATGACTCAATGGAAAGAACTAACAATGTGAAGTAGCATACTGTTCACTACACAAAAAATATCAATCGCATTTCCATTAGAGTTATTCCGTCCCACAAAAGTGTTTATTTAGTACTTTCTGGGAAGCACAATGACGAACTTGTCGTACCGTACCGTATCCTAAATGCTACTCTGAATAACAATCTAAGCGCGGTAATATTTTTTAGTCTTGTTTACACGATCAGGTCTTGGTCGTTGAAAGTACTGCTGCTATCATGATTAAGTTTGCTGTCTCTACGTCTAATGTTCCATTCGGCGTAGGTTTTTTTATTTTTAACTTTCTGTTGGAGCCTTGACGTTACGTGATTTACCGGCATGATTTCCCAATGAAAATGTACTCCATTTTCATACCCGCATTGTTGGAAATCAAAATTATTTCTATGTTTGTTTGAGAAGCGAAGGATTCTTCTCTGGAAACCTTTATAGCATATAGTGTACGTGTTTTTATTGTAAGTAACTGGTTTGGTTGGAGGATTTCAAGGAGAGTTCCTGGTGGAATTACGAGAAAAATTTTGCAAATCGGTACATTATCTCCGGAGACCGTATCCCCGACTTTTTTGCGACTTAGTTGTAGTAATTCCAACAGTTTTTTTTAATATCAAGACGTAGGATTGGAAGTAAGCTCTTACGCTGAAGTGTTTTGGTTGGTTGAACGTAAGTAGCTCCATTCCATTCAAGTATACGCGATATACATATTTAATGATGTACATTAGACACACATCATGTACGGTATTTGTTACTACTACATAGTTATAAAAATAATAATAATAAAAAGCAGCAAAGCTTCAAATAGCGTATCATTCTCCGGCTTGTTTTGTATTAGTACCGTAAACGTGTAAAAACTTGAACTTATTTTTGTACACAACCCAACAGACGACAACAGTGGAAGTGGATGAAACGGAATACGAATTGCTAAAGTAATGGAGTAGAGCAATAGTTATAGGGAAAAGTTATTGTTCCTTGTAACGTTATAAAAGGAGTTTTCCAATGATACTATTAATTGAAAGACGAAAGAAAAAGCTCATCTGATGAACAGCGTAATCTTGCATCAAAGAAAATGATGTAAAAATGAAAGCAAACCACAGCAGCTTGGTTCATTAATTTTGCTATAATTGTAAGCATGTATTAAGTAAACAAACAGCGTGTTGCTTGTTTCATTGATGTTAATATTACTTTTTGAAGAAAGTAGAGAGACTATATGTCTTGTGTAAATTGATGCACGAAAGGAGGTCCTCATCAGAAGGAATGTCATGTAGGCTGTACTGTACTGTAAATGTAACATGGAACCACCTACACACACACACACTATCATCGTAATCATCACTCTCTCTGTTAGTTCATATATACGAGGTTAAGCACAGCTAGAGCAAACATCAAACATCACCAATATTATTTTTATTAGTTTGTCGACCATACGTTTATCCCCTTACTTTTCCCAAGCTTTCACCTCATTATTACATAACACACTTTGATTATACAACACGTACATTGATTTTTAATGGGGTTACGGCACGAATTTGTTAGCCAGATTTGCTTGTTAAAAATCATAACAGTAAATGGGACAAGTACCCGGAGAAAGTCAGTTTGATGCTTCTACTCTGGCTTTCTTTTATGAAAGTTATTTTCCATGTTGGACTAGAAGGGCATTCCTTTCATAACGCAAAAATTGACGTGTAATTTCCTAAAGTTTCTGCATTGGTGTTTTAACGTAGATATATTAACAATAACAATATGGAATATACATTTTGTGGAAATTACTTTTAAATTACTTTTAATACTTGTGAAATGGTAAATTCTAATGCGCAATAAGTCAAGCTGTGTGTAAGCGTGCCCCTTTGCTCGTTTGTATGTGATTGTATGCATTATTTACGGGACCTGTTCTATAAGATGCGACCGATCCAATTGTGATGAAACTAGCTAATACAGAAGTGGAGAATCCAGTACTCAATTACTAGAGAGGATATTTGACTATGTCCATAGATTGTACTTGCTTAATTTTTCTGTGCAACAAGAACCTTTGCATGAGTGAAAGACAAAATGTTCCATTCCCCAGCTCATTATGTAAAGGTAGGACAGCGAAAGCAGATTTTAATTTCCTCCGTTTGTAGCAAAAAGATTTACCTGCCAATAATTACCCTTCCCCACAGGTTTTATTACTGCGTAGTTTTATCATCATCGTTAAATATGTGTTTTCATCCCCGTGGGCTGATAGCAGACCACATAGATGTACGTCGTACGTACATTAATATTATTTCTGCATAACTTCATTATATACTTTCTTCTTGCTTTCTCGCTGAGGCATGTGGACCGCATATAGCACCCAACCCACGGCCGAAAAGTTGTGAATGGTCCAGTGAAAATTGGGAATGGTGAGCAAAATACTGTGTTCCCAGAACGAGTTAGTGAATCAAAAATTCTCGGAAGTTATCCTCTGTAGTAAATGTGATGGTAGTTTCAAAGAATATCATTAGTATACAATGGCTGTCAGGTCGGACCGATTGTGAGTAACCACTGTATTTGATGATAGAAGATAACGAATCCGGTACAATGGACTCCATATACGCCACCCTTCATTGAGCTTACGGCCATTTGGGGGATAGGTTTGTAGTTTTCATTTCCTGGACATTACAACTTCGATTCCAAGAACTCTTTTCTCTACGTACAGACATTGTAATATCGCCATCACTTTTATCGAAATATCGGAAGTAGAAAGTCGTTGTAGTTTTACTGTACTGTACATTCATATCCACACCAGCTAGACAAAGTCAAGTACATGTCGTTTACATTATCTTGCCTCTCAACATCTTTCCTCTTGATAATATTGCAGTATATAGCAGTATATGTACGAATCGAAAGTTCGCCATCTTGCAAACCTACATATTAATAAATTATGTTTGCGAAGTCGATAGCTACAAAAGTTTTATTATCGTGTGAACACTCTCCTTTCTCGTGTTCATTTGGTACAATTTTTTCCATTATGATTTGCTCTCGTAGTTTGGAATTCACACTTATGTATTCATGACAGTAAATGCGATGCGATAGTGGAAATGTACGTGTTGTATACACTCATGTCCCCGCTATTTTGAAGTGTAGGAGAATTATTTCATTGGACAGAGCACACATTGGTCAAAATGTAATATGAGTTGACACAGAGACTTCACACGAAATCACCAAACACTTAAACGAGAGGGAAAATATTTGGAAGGAACATTGCAGTAAACAAATGACAATATCGACTTGTTGTTTCACAAAGCAGGCACGTGTCAAGTACAAAAAGTGTACCTGGTATCAAATCAATTATTATGACTGACTGCTGCGAGTGATGTTTAAGTATGCTGGCAAAAATGATTTTTCGAGCTCGAGCAAAATGGTGAATTATATTGTTCAACTATTTCACTATTGGTATATACACGGTGGCAGCATTATTATAGGAACTGTGTGGTTAGGGTGAAAAATCGGGGGTTCACAGTCACGTTGCTGAAAACATACATCCACCAAGTACTAGATATCAATAACAACTTTCACATGATACGTAAGAAAGTCGTGTTCTGATCGTCCAAGAGTAAGAAAATAACGACCTTTGCATCTGATTAATTTCATATCGTTAGTGAGAAGAGGATATATTGCAAACAGGCTATTTGCTGGGTAATAGGTAAAATGGGTGCTATGTTCTTGGAACATTTCTCAAAACATCAGATAATAATATGGTGATTATTCAACTATTTCTTCAGAATAATGCTACATAATTTGTAGAAGCATACGTCTGCTGCTAGTTGTTAGATAACTGCGTGTCTACTGATTGTATGATTTGAGAGGTCGCTAAAAACGAAGTGACTAGTGTGGAAATACAGAGAAAACGACAGCAAATGTATGCAGTATGAAGACAGTAAATCACAACGTAAACCCTGGTTGATTGGACATAATTTTACCAGGATTTTTTGCATTCACATCAGAAGAGTCAAATTAATGTAAGGTGCCTTTAAAGACAATTTTTGTCGAAAAGTTTGTTTTCCTTGAAAAGAATAATGCGTATGATGTTTTCAAAAACATTGATGAATTGCTCTCTTTAAACTCCATTACTGCAAAGTCGTAAACGTAGTTAATTTGATACTTTATGGGGCTTCTAAAAACCATCTCAAACTTATTGAGTTCCATTCGTCGCACATACAGCGTTTGGAACGAGGGCGTATATTAAGGAAACTCGGAGACTTTGTGTTTGACTCCGCACAGTATAATTAAAGGATAGTAATAAAATAATGGAGTATTGTTACACATTGCCTGGTTTTAAGTTACAGCCACGACGTGAATATGAAAACGTCAGTAGCTCTCTCCTACCCATCATAAAATGTTTGGGCTGATTTGCAGCTGTGTGTCATGCTCCTATCTAGGTATGCTAGAATTATTTCAATCAAATAGTTCATATATTTTGGAACTTATAGCAAAGTATCACTTTCACAAACTTTGAAATAACTTTACTAGAGATAGTGGATACAATTTAAATGTGTTCGTAGACGAATATTATTTTTCCACACAACTTTTGCATGAAAAATGTCTTCGGAAGACACGAAATGTTCTAGCTTAATTATATGAAACTTGGCAGAGTTTATAAACAATACAATGTATCATTTTTTGAAAAATCGTAAAGCATTACTTATGATAGAGAGTCTACAACGGCCTTTTACTTTTTTTTTAGATTATTATTGTGAGGGTTTAGTTTTAGATTAGCAAAGTTTTTTGTTGTTCGTGTTTCACGTTATTATTTCATCTCCGAGAAACTAACGTGATCATAGCTCCTCACAGTGTTGGAAAAAATCCAGCTCGGGCGAATTTACTTTTAACGCTACAGCTACCTCCTTTGTATTATTGGGTAGCTTATTCCCCCACATCGTTTCAACCTTAGCTGTCTACTGGGTGGATTTTGGTATGAAATATAATGGGAAGCGGCGAGGCAACCAAATCCAAAGTAAAAAAAACTTTTATACCTCTAATGAACCCTGAACACACAATGGTAGGCGTACCTTGAAACTGTTATAATTAGAATTATACAGGTACCTACCTGTAGGAAAGTACCTTTGTGGTGGTATGATAGATTGATGAAATATTAATGGCAAAAGGAGCGCATAAATTTTGGCACAAACACAGAATAACCGTCTTGTCTTTGTGTCAGATGTGTTTAAAATAGCGTTATTTTACCTTTCATGCTCGAAATGAATGAAATACTCCCACTTCTTTCCTACACGTCTTGTGTGAAGGGAAACGATATATATAGACATACCTACTTATACCTATATCATATCAAATGCACGACAACAAACAGTGCCAACAGTGCAGTTTGCAGTGCGGAAAACAGAATGAACGCAGCAATCTCATCTGTCTTGTACAAAGTTGGGAAGATTACGAAAACTAATCAAGTGAAGTATTCCTCTACGTTGTTGTATGTATAGTGGTAGTAGTAGTGGTACAAGTACCGCTGAAATTGTACCTGAATATATGATACAACTAAAGTTTTGGAATGTACTTCAAGACGAAGGCAAGAATTGTTAAATTACAAAAGTTGTTTAGGATTATCTTTTTAATTTCTCCGGGGAATGTATTTTTTTATGCCAGACCTGCCAGAGTGAGTGCAACAGTACTTTCCTATTTCTACAGGACACTGACGACAGATATTGAGGTATGATTACTAGAATTGTAGGAGGTCCTTGAAAATATTTCAAAGTTAAAGCAAACACGACTTTTATACGCTGTACAGTACATAGACAACAACAAAAAGCTGCTTTTTGTGCTTTGTTTGAAATACTACCTTGCCGCCTACTTTCACGCCGTCGGACACATTATTTTAGGTGTGAATTAAGTATGTCAAGTGGTATTATTACATCGCATGAATAGTGAATTAGCTCAGAATTAGATTTCCTTCTTGTTCTACCTTTGTTGTGTCTATTTTAAGAAAAGATAATTTTATCCCGGGGATAATTTTAGGATTTAAAAATTATTTACGAGGTTGGTATATCCGGGAGAGTTTAAAAGCCTTTGTCTTTCAAACAAACAACTTTCAGCCGTTTTTTAAGCATGGGATAAAGATGGCTTTCTTGGGATGGGATGCACACCTTGGTACCTTTTTTCCCGTGTTAAAAACTTTGCACCGTTGCAATTTATGGAGTTTTTAAAGTGCCTCATTTTGCCTGAATAGTCAATCAGTGAGCTAGTTCATTTCATCTTTGTCATTCCATATCTCCATCATTGGATAAATATAGCCTTAAGTTAACCGTTCCTTTTATCTGGGGGTTTCATCAACCTCCAGCAACCAGCCAAGCAACTCCATTGATTTTTACTTTTTACCAGTTCCGTTTCATGCGTCAACTAGCAGAATTTTATGTGATGGATTGACAAAGTCTGCCCCAGTGAATATCGTACTACTATCTGTTGTGAGTTATTTGAGTTGACTGGTATATATAGTGTAGGTAGATCCTCTCACGCTCAATGATTTTGTTCTGTATGCGCAGCACATTTTTTTACGTTTTTCTACTTCATGTACACATATTTCAACTGTGAACAACAGATTTTCTGAGAGCAATAAATCAAGTTACCTATTTGGTCTCATCCAATATTCAACACACTCTCTAAGCACCCAATAGTTGGATAGCTCGGGCGCATTCCGTAAATTCACTGTGGCATTTTTATTGTCTATTTGTGCATCCTGCCGCTACAATTTTACCTCCCCAGTGAGACGTGAGTCCTAAAACAAGAAAACAATATTTTAGCATGACAAACGCAATTGAAGGACCGACTCTATAAGTCGTAATACCATTTTGTGGTCATGAAGCTCTCGTGAGATATTTGATGTTTGGAAACTTTTTTTCCGGAGATTCTTTCTATCGATGCCGTTCGTTCGGGGTACGCTACAGGAAACAAGACCCAAGAGTGCCAGTGCCCTACATGCAATTAATTATTATAGTACAAGCTCCATGTGAAATATGACGAGTATTGTTTTTTATCCGCATTTACCGCAATATTTTCATTTATCCTCATCTTTTTCTTCGTCTTGATGGTTTTATTCAAAGTACAAATACACCATATGGGTGTACACGCTTCTGTTCCATCCCAAACTGCTTATAACCTACTTGATCATCATCGCCTTTTATACTCATTCGCTTTTCTTCCGAAATGTTTATATAAATTTTCCCTCCTCAAAAACCGTCTACATGCTTTTGTGTTATTGTTACAGGAAAGCATAAAGGAAGGCTACCTAATGAAGCAAACTTCCTCATTTCAACGATGGCACCGCCGTTATTTCCGAGTGAAGGAAAAGAAGCTCTTCTATGCGAAGGATGACAAGGTACGTAATATTCGCTGAAAACTTTTCCAGGGATTTTCATTCTTGTAGATCATACTTTATGTAAACGTTCAACGTTAAGTAATGCCAAATCTCGGATTTTGTTTGGTTTGTTCATATCCCCTTTGTATATACACGGTCCTAATTCTGTGGATATTTTTAGACACCCGACAAAAGAAGAATTTGGAGTTTTCGCATTTAATTGTACGCCTCTCTTTCGGTCGATTCATAAAAGTATTTTTGTAAATCTGTTTATTCAGAAAGTTTAATTCTGTATCTCCACTTCACTATTTATCCACAATAAATGCCAGCCTAAAGAGCCCAAACGTACTACTACTACCTACTCCCCCATCTACGTAAACTCCAGGTAATATCACGTGTTGTTGAGTGATAGTCGTAAATCGCAATAATACACAATATGCGTTTTGTTGTAGTCCTGTCAATGTTAAAACAAACTCTGGATTTTCCAGATGTGTGTAATGTGAAAGTAACTTTTACGTTGATTCGTAAAACTCGTTCACCCAAATTGTGGACAAGTTGGTCCTGCTGCAGCCCTGTTTAGTACGTACCTAAAATGCAATAAAAGTTTAAAGCTCTCTTATAATAGCTACGTATGCGTACCCCGTAAAAAGTCCATGCACGGACAATCAGTATAGTTGTACGCTGCCAGCTATTGATTGATCGCAATTACGCAAAACTAAGCAGAATGTATAGGTACCCAAACTACCTATCCCAGCTGAAACGACCCAAACACCGTTAATATATGTACCTAGACGTTTTCAAACGAGATTGAAGGCTATTAGTTTGTTATCTCAACCGCTTATTTATGCTGTGCCAGACTCAATTTGGCTTTCACGTACACCCATATAATGTAAACGTATGTGTTTGATTGCAAAGGTCATGTGTGTGGTATATATTGTTCTTTGCCAGTTTTTTTAATGCCTTCACATCCTATATTTCTCTAGCCTATGGCTGTTTCCTTGTTCTCCGGGAAAAAAATGAAAGAAAAGCAAGAGATTTTTGTTTAAAACTGCAATAACTCAAAGTGTAACCCGTTATTTTCTTTTTTGATAAAAGAAGAAAGTATGCCTTCTGGGTGGATATTTATTTTAAGAAAGTTCAAGACGAGCATATCGCGGTATTTGGTCACACAAGACTCGGGAAGAGAGACTCGAGGAGTTATGAAAAATTCACAATTTTATCTGCAATTTGTATTTAGATGTTAAAAATGTCTCCCAAATTCTTAACTGAACTGACGTTTTCCTACCTTTTTGGGGCATCCCACTGGATTGTATGTACTATATACCGCACTGGTACACCGCACTATATACTAGTAACACTTTATAACACACGGCACAGCCTCGGCGCTTGCTTAAAATTTTATCCGTAAATTCACATTTCATTGCACATTTGACTATACGCAAGCCGAAAATATGAAACATGTTATGGATTTGGAACGGTTGATAACACTTTATCGGAAAGGAGCATAGGTACTAACGTCTTTTCTGGACATATACGGTTGTTCCAACGACTCAGAAGAACTACTAGCACTACGTCGTTGGTAAGGAAAAAATGTACTGCGAATTTTTAACGACATGCCTATCTATAATGTATATATACAAGCTTTCCTGCATTTTTTCTTGACATTTCCCCTACATTATATTATACGATATGCATCCTAACTGAAGATGTGGGTATACAACAAAACTGCGCATGAGGTCACGCAAGGTATTTCAAGTATGCATGTAAAAAATGTGCAACTACGTACAGATATAAACATTGAAAACAGCTAGACTTAACTGGCGTATCAAGTGCTGTTAACTATAAAAACTTTTGTGCTCTTAAAGGTCCTGTCTTTACAAATCTGTATGTATTTAGACATTGGTGGCAGCACACGCTATAAGGCTCAATTGCGTACTAATGCTTTATATATTATGCATTATAGCTTAAGGAAAAGTCCTGGCAGGCAGGCCGTAGCTAGTCAGTGAGGCGAGTAGAAATGTTGGCATTCACGCAAATACACGTACCACGGCTGTCACCGTGCCATGTATATTCCAGCAACAGCAAAAATCCATTTCTAAGCTACTGAAGGAACTATCGAGGAAGTGGGTTATAAAATAAACCATGGTCAACCAACAATCAACGAAGTAGCAACTGTGCTTGAGATTTTCAAAACTCAAGTCAGTAATATGATCTCCTACTAGCAGAGATCACGACGACCCAAGGAGTATACAACGGATAAACAATGTGCTTACATAAAAAAATCTGTGGTCGGATGTCACATGACAGAAAAAATTGTTAATACACTTTAAAAAGTAAATCTGTAGGGAAAGCACTATTCGCATCCCACTTATATTTGTCTGTTCAAAAAAGCCCCACAGACGGACATGACATACACACTGTTATTAATGCTTTTACTTCCGTTGCGCAAGGAGGAAAAAAAAGAAAAGATGCATTTATACTGTTGGTGTGAAAGATGTGTCATCATTATTGAAGCCAGGCAATGATGAGAAGAGAATTTTATTTCTTGTGAACTTGTTCTATTTCGTATTTTCATTTTCACGTTACGTCTGATGACTACATACTTGCTGCTATGTTATACTATATAGAGGGATATACGGAGCCGCGTGTTGCATCAGTCAGGTTAGTCGCTCATCTCACTCGGTCGGAACAGGACGGTGTCTGTACGCGCTGGCTTTCTCCCGTTTAGTGGCGTTTGGGGCATTTTATATCATGTTACCGGGGGGTTTCACAGGTCTTTTGGTACACATATTCTTCTACCAATGCAGTGGAAACGATTTGCTTGATACCGAGACGACTCTAAACAAAACCTCTTCTGGCATTGTCTTCGGTTCTGTAATATCTCACTTGTGCACAACCGTTCGGAAGAAATTTGTTCCTTTAGTTCTTGACAGAGAGTAGTAGTGTAAAAATAGGAGCAAATTGCTTGGCTATTGTCGAAGGAATAAATGAGGGGAGACGTGAAAATGTTGTTGCATTTCTGTGCTACATGTTCTCCTCAACCAGTCGTTTTACAAACAGTAGAGCTAAACAGCGTCAAGTTAAAAATTCAAGGAGAATAAGCCAATATATTTCATTTTGCAAACGTAATAGACTCTCGAGAGAATAGTGTGAACTTTCAAAGCTGGAAGAGTTATTCTGGTGCTAAAATCATTCACTAATTTTTAGTGGCATCAATAATCAAAATAGCTCCAACTCTTTCACTCGTAAGTAATTTATACTGTAATGTTGTACGCATGTATATTTCAAATGCTTATACACTTGTCTGTGTGCTTTATACGTTTCTTGGTAAGCATGCAGCATATATAGCGCCATAGTTGAACGAATGTGGTGTTGTACGTCACCTAACATATCATATCATATAACAATATCTTGGCATTTTTATGGAATCTCCATGTATTATGCGCTTAATATTGCACTGCTACGGGTTATATAACTGTGATTTTGATCTAATATTCCTGAAATATATGTGTATATTCAGCGGAAGAGCACTAAAAACTTTCTCTGACGCGCTGTTTCCTTCCGCTCTAATAAATCTTAATATTTTCGACCCCTTCAAGCAGAAGAGACGTTAAACCCGTTAAAAGACTTCGCTGCTCGTAGTACTATAGTTAGCTGGGAAGGGATTCCGTGGGAAACCTTTAACGCTCGGCGGAGAGGAATTGCAAAACTTGGTTAAAACGTCAGCAAGTTTTTAACAACATTTTAATGAAAAATGACGAGCCACCTCAGTAAAAGCAAATATCTTGAAAATATGATTTATTTTTAGAGATGAAAATATGTCATAAACTGGTAATTTTGCAATTTTAGGTGGTCCATCATTCATTATATAGTAACATGTACGCGCTTCTTGAGTAGATGACGCTGTATCTGCTGAGCTCGACAGGGAAATGACATGAAGTTACGAGCATTATACACCATCAACACTTGTAGATTTGCTTTGCGAAGGAAAAACTCTTACAACTGACATTCAGTCGCGTCTTGTGTTATCTTCCCCCTTTTTTCTTTCCATCAGCGTTCACCCACTCATTGGTCCCAGCCATGAGCGCTCCTCGAATTTCCCGTCAAAACATATATCTAGGTATCCTATCATAACCAAAAGTACTTAATAAAATTTGAATTGACGAAATGTGCATAAATGAATCAAGATTTTTCATTGTATATTCCACGATCGGAAAGTTCAAAGGCAATACGAAAATAGAAACATCCACTTCAATATACTGATTTAAATACCAAATCATGCATTCCACAACGTTAAAGCTCATGAGCAACGAGCCACTCTTGAACTCAAACGCTCTTGAAAGTGTTTTCTGAAAGTTTGTATACACGAAAGTACTTTTATTAATTAAAGTTGATTGTATTAATTATTTCTCCATAATGAAGATTCGTGTATAGAAAAGACAAAATGATACCTAATTAATAAAAAACCCATTTTCTACTGAGTCATCTGTTCTTAGAGGGTCTCGTCATATCTATACAGTTGTATCAACTGCGCATCTTATAGTAGAGATGTTCTTCCCCTTTTTTGAGTTTCTGTATCTTTAAAGTTTTTAGAGTGCCATTCACTATTCTTAATCATTTATATTAGTTCAAATTTGAATTTCAATCAAAACATCTTCATCAATACAGCATCTATAAATAGAAACACAGCTCTACATTTTATATGTAGCAAGCGGTATGTTTTCGTGAGAAATGAATTAGAAAGGCCCAAACCCAAAACACAAAAAATGACTATCAAGCATACAAAAAAAAACAATGGAAGCTCTAGGAAATAATTAGATCAATGAGTACACATAGAAGAATCTCAAATGAACCATAGCAAAAGAGTACATTTATGTCCCGCTGTTGTTTGGGGCCATGAAAATGTAATGATAAGAAACTCCAATACAACCTGAATGGGTGTTAATATACATACCAGCACAAAGGTCATTAAGTTCCTGAAGGTTCAGTTACCACGTCCAGATTTAGGAAGCATTTTCTTTTAATTAAATGTTGTAAAACGTAATGTTTTTTGAAGGTCCCGCGAGACATGTATCAAACAATATTGAAAAGGGCACATATGAGCTTGACTAATACCTTCCATTGATAAACCATGCTACCGCAGTAAAGTATTGTTGTTCCATGATTGCGTCCCCCACATTATGTCCGCAAAATACTCCAATTTTTCTCATCACAAGAGGGGTTGATCAGTTTTAAGCGGCACAAAAGTCGGAAACTTGCCGTTGATGTAACCCAGAAAAACGTCAGGAAGATTGGGGGATTCTGAATAATTTCTTTCATAGTACTCAGCACCTATTATCTTTGCCATTTGATCTGGATATGTTATTCAGCATCATGGTATCTGCCTGCACTATAAAACTGCACCAAAAAAGGTAATGTGTGTAACCTGATACCAATACAGTACACATGTAAATTAGATTTTTCACGGGGCATAAATGATACACAATAGGCCAACACCTTCCCACGTAAGCTGTTGTAGGCATCTATTCAACAGATATCGCTGCTCGTTAAAATAATCAGACGCCATGACTCATCTCTCGTCGTCAGTTAAAGTTAACAATTAAATCGAATCTCCCTTCAAGAGTTTCCACTAACAGCGCAATCAATAATAACATGAAAATGTGTTGGAATTGCTATTATTAACGAAAAACACTAATACCGCTTCGCTATATATACACAACAGTTGGCAATACATTTGGGACTGTTTAAGAACGCTTTGTTTTCAAATAATACGAAATAAATACGTATGTCATTATCGTTGGCTCACGAACAAATATCTCTCTGTGGTTTTTATATTGCGTAGGCAGATAAAATGATCCAGTAAGCCTCAAGATAGCTCATTCAAACAACATTTTAGAAGTCTTTGTAAATAATTTTTTATAAAGTTGTCGTTTTCACATTGCTGGTTTAAATATAAAACGAAAGAAAAAAAACTTTGTCATTTGTCAGTTGCACCATAATCCCATTTTGCAAAACAAATAGTCATTTGGAGAAAGTTTAGCAAAAAAAGAATCCTTCTAAAAGATTTTATGCTTTGGAAATTTACATTAAGCGTCTCTCCTGTTTCGTAAGTAATGAATTAAGTTTGCACACTTGTAGCAAGCATAGAAAAACTCCTCCGCCCGATTTAATGTTTGAGTGACTCGACTCGAGACACTCAGCATTTGATATTAAAACAATAGTCTTACTGTCTGCCTGCAGGTCTTACAAAGTATAAGCGTAAATACAACTCACGCAGGTAAATAATATCTATGTTCGTATGTTTTTTAAATACATTTTGTTATTCCAAAGTGGTAGCAAACAAATAAGCACACTGTCAGAATACTCCTATTTCCTACCACAGAGTCGGGTGGGGCACATTGCTTCAGCCTATGAAAGGGGCATCGGGTGCCCCGGTGTATTACGGCGTACAGGCATCAGGACTACAACCTTTTAGTGGAACACTGGCAAAGCTTATTTGAGTGGGATTCCCACTTTCCGACCAGCTATAAATACGTAAGAAAAACCCGGATCGTGAAGAGTTTAACGTAGTGCCAGTACATTGATAATGGCTGATGACAGATTATTATAAATACATTATTTTATTCTGTCAATTTTTTCTGAAGAGGAATATAAAATTCATCCGAAAGCTCAATAATGAATCGTTTATTATAAATTCATAATTTTCCTTTTCTCTACTCAATTCCGAATCACTTTTTTTTAAATTTTAGATGGGCAATGTATTGCAACATACTAAAACTTGATAGCATTAGGTATTGTTCTCAACTCTACATAAACAATTCGTTGAACAATTCTCATTTTACACGATTTCCCCCAACTGGGACTTGCAATGATTGTGTTTTATACATTTATAATGCTGTAGCTCAACCAAAAAAACTATTATTTAAAAAAACGAGAGAACAAAACATAATTTTCTTTGGAGATACATACATTGTGAATAGACAAACAAACAGACAGCTTTCACATGCAGGGGGAGAAAAACTATCTACTTAAAAAGGCTTTCAGACATAATCACAAGAAGAGTAAAATCATCCTTTATTCCCAGTAACTAGGTTGAATGCGAGCCTGAGAGCAACACGAGCATGACTGTTAACGCCGTCACAACGTTTGTTACGTACTAACTAATTCCCTTCTTTTTTCTCTTAAGTGTACTTGAGTGAATGGGTCTTACTGCTAATATATTCTCTAGATACAACCAGTTTGTACACCACCATTATTACTCACTCCCAACTACTACCAAATACCTTTCCCCATAATCTTGTTAATAACTCTCGCAAACTTACGATCCGTGGAGCGGTGGTTAAGTTGGAGAAAGCAATGTTACGAGTGCTGCCATTTTATTACTTTGTATTAGACATTTAGCAGTTAATTTAGGGACTGCTTTGTGCACTTTAAAGACCATTCAGAAGGCTCTAATCTGGTACATAAAATGCGAAAGGCTTGAATTTTACGTACTTTTTAGCATGTTAAAATTTTTATGGTACAAGCTGTGTGAGTTTTTTCTTCGTAACGGTCTTTTAAAAGATCAGTCTCGTTGTATCTGGTTTACTGCCAACTCTACACGAAATAAAAATGTAGAACGTAAGTACGACGGTGAAAGTAATCGTATTGATCAGAATGAAGAACACACGAAATAATATTTAAGACTGGTATAGACGTGCTCTTAGCTAGTCTTTAACCATTTGTTTTTTATTCATGTGAGTACAAGCAATAAACAGTTCATTGTAAGCTATGGGGAAAATTTATATGCTCATCTTATAACAATTCATTTTAGAGATTAATTACAATTATAACATGAACAACTGACAAAATCGATATGTTTATTGATCTTGTTCAACTGGAAAAATTGATTGTAGCCCAATTGAGTTTTTCAAACAAGCAAAGTTTGAGTTTAATTTGACCATTTATTAGCCGAAATTCGATTTAGCAAAAGATAAAACCAATTGGCGGAAAAAAGGCTCTTTCATAAATTTTGTTTTGGCAGAAAGGTGAGCTGCTCGGATTGTTAGAATTATTTGCTATCAAAGTACTGATAGCAAGTTTCGAGTAGGTGGAACTTGGAAGTTTATCGAAGAAGTAAAAGTAAACCTCCACACAAGGGTACATAGCAAGAAAATTATTTCTTGGATCTGTAGCAGTACATTTTATCCAGTTCATTTAACAAGCGTAAAAAGACAAAAAAAAAGAATTGGGCAGTTTAAACGTAAGTGAAAGCATTAATTATTTTCAATACATTAACTGTTCAATAACAACTATGTAATAATTTCCATTTCTGTATCACAGTCATAATGCATCTTTTTTTCAAATAATTAAAGAATTGCGAAGTGTACATATTACATGTAAAGCGTGGGTGGGCTTAAATTGATCATAACAAAAAAACTTTGGTGTAATCAGTTTCTGTTAGTTCCGTTCCTAAACAGTGATTGCAACATTTTATATGTGCATATAGCTGTGTGTGATATTCTGTGATATTCTGGGTTGGGGTAATATGGTAATACCAATACCTAGGTCATCCTTGAGGTTTTGAGGATTATGTGAGCGGTCGATCGGTTGTATGGAAAGAGGTTAAACCTTGGTTAAACACAGAAAATGTACAATGTGATTGTGCAATATCAAAGTTTAATGTGTGGTAACAGATATACCAAATCCAGATCTTCGGTACTATTGTTTCTGTGATGATGATTGTCATTGTAAACCCAATATCCACAAGACTAAAATTTCAAAGGTTTGGAAGTGCAAGTTTTGTTATCTCTCTTAAAAGGAAATGATGGAAGACATCACTGCAGTGTCATGTTACCCCACATTACATATTCAAAAATATTTAAACTTAAACTAAACGCATATAGCGCAATTTTTTTGCTTCTGAAAAAGACTACAGGATTACATAATGGTTTTTTGGGCGTGGGTCAATAGTTATCAAAAATAGGGCATCTAGTCTTTTGTGACCGGTACGGTAGTCCTGGATTAGATCCAGCGGTGTCGGTGGCGTGTCTGGCTTGTCGTGTGGAATCTTAGTTTCAATTCTAGTTATTTTACACATTTTGATCACAGTACTCAGCGCCTTAACTTTTAAAAATTCTGTTTTTGAGGAGCGGAAAGTAGAACGGTACTCTCATACTGGTTTGGTGCTAGCAAAAATGTGCTTACTGCTTACCATTTCATTTTAAGAAGCAACCTTATTTCCGCCCGGCATTTAAATTTGTTACATGAAATGGCTTTCATGTGATAAAGTGACAAAAGTCCCCATAAAATGGATTTTCTACTTTCCATTTGCTATTTTATCATTTTACGGACATTCGATTTCCTTGCTTTGTATCTTCAATCTTCTTTCTAGTAACATCACTACGTTTACAACTAATGTTAATGGCTCTCATAAAGTACAGCAATAAATTTCACTTGATACCGTATACACGTACTTTTAGCCATTTTTGGCTTTACCGCCCCCTCCAATTCAACGGTATCACCACTCTTAGGTTGCTTAATATTCGGTTGCAGCGAAAACGACCAGAGAGAGTGACAGATTCGAGTATAAAATGAATTTTACAACTTTCATCAATTGTCTTCCGAATTAGACGCATAGTCACATAGTCACATCCAACTCAAAAATATATTATGATTATGGCTACGTCTCTGAAAGCTCTAGTTTAGTAATAATTTACGGCCAACAGCAAAGTAGCCATGTACATCGTAGTGGCTGTACCATGAAAGTGAGGAGAAAGAAAATGGACACGTTCTAAATTGGATCCTAAACCGGGTCACTCTCTTTTTTACTTATTACAAAACATCTTATCATCTCACCATAGATTGTACTACACGTATTGCAAGCACAAAATAGAAAGTCCAGAGTTTATAATTTATTTTTTAATGACTTCTACTTTATTTTAAATTCAATTCAATTACTTGCATCAGCGAACGCCAAAATTTTGTATTTCCTTGAATGAAACAGAACCACCAAAATTTTATACAAACCTTCATGTATACTCTCCTCCCTGTTGAAATTACTCCGATTAAGTCAATCATCTTTTAAAGATAACTCAATAGCAGTCTGTTTTATATCATCCGTGGACGGACAGACAGACAATAAAAAACATCAGGAAACGAAATGCCTTCCTCTTCTCAATAAAACAGAGAAACCCAAAGTGTAATATTTATGGACTTGCAGTCGTGTCGTATCTTGTATTTGCATTATACTTCCCCTAGATACAGTGGTGACTTACATTGATACGTCAAACTGTCAGTGTACAATATGCCTTTTCCTACATACATACATTTGCACTCTCGTCCGCATGATTTTAATGAAACAAAAAAGTTGTATGTAGTACAGGTTGTCGGTCGATTGTTACACTTCAAAACTTTTTTCTCGTATCTTTCTTCCTTCCGTCCGCTTCTCCCCTGCATATCTGTGCAGCTGAATCTTCACTAGCATGTTTCTGTTTTCTGCTTCATAAGACTCCACTTATGTGTGTACCATATCTCTAAAAATAGGCATTTTTGAACGCGCATCTCTCATACTCGTAAAAAACCCAATGAGCTCTTCTCCTACCACTACGACCACTGCAATGCTAAGTATGTATACAGTACATACTTGCAGTGACCCACGCTATGACTTTGTGTATAGCAGCTCAGACCTAAGTCGTAACCTTTTTGGAAGATTTTTAATAAAGCCGCATACCTGTTCAGCATTCGATTGATGTTGATTTCATTACTGTGCATCAGTACATCGTTGCGTTAATGCACGAGACTACTTTTTCCTGTGTTTAATACGTTTTCATGTATTAAGTGTTTTTGAACATCTACCCACGCGATGAAAAATTCGTTGCCAATCTAGTGACAAATAGCATCATACTTTATGGGAAAGTAAGTTTGAGAGAGAGGCTAAAATACAATATACAGAGATATGACATGTATGAACAACACAAGGCGTTTACTTTCTATTTCGCTTTCTCTATGGAGTAGACTCGTGCACTTGTGATGCCTTTCTAATTTTGAAAGGAAGTCACATAAATGAAGTGGGGGCTTTTGTAGAAAAGACAAAAGAAGAGTAACGAAGTAGAAGATAAGGTGCAATCGTGAAAATCCCGTGGGTGATTTTACGGTTGGGAGAGTTGTAGCAGTAGAATTGCATGTGGTGGAGGACTGTTGGTAGACCATTCTTCGAAGAGAATTTCGTTGTATTTTCCCATCAGGGAAAACTATGATGAGTCTTGGGCTGCTGCGAGGAGAAAACTTCTTTATTCCAGGCCAGGAGTGGCTGTGCGGCTGTATACTACTCCTAATCTAACACAGCAACGTGCACGTGTTTACAAATTAAATATAAGCATTTTATTGTGCTTTTTCGGCTACCTAAACCCTTTTACTGGGTGCTTGCTTGGGTCTCATCATTGATGCCCATACCTGCCATGCCATACTGCATACGATTTATTGCACGTTTTTGCTTGGTAATGTTTATGGTCGGGAACAAATCTCCAATAAATTGGCCGGCAACGGTAACTATGGGGTTTCAAGAACCAAATTATCATTTGCTGGCGCTGGAGGTTTGTTTATTATCGTGTAGTGGTGGTTGGTGGTGGTGGTGGGTGAAGGTGTCTCTAAGCATTCTAAATCATAAAATGAAAGGAGAGAAAAGAGAATTCTTGGAAATCAGAGACACTTTGTGTTATATAGTCACTTGACCAGGAACTGGAATCAACGGGAGAATTCTATTATTTGTTGAAGTGGCTGGCTTGTATATATCAGGGAGCGGTAGATATACCCTTTAAGCTTTGAGTGGGGGAGGACAAACATTCTTTAAAAAAAGTGCTGGATTTCTATATTTATACATGTGTGCTTATGCTTATGCTTAGTCAGGAAGAAGAAAAGTTACTGAACGAACACTTTACCAAGTGTAAAATATTACTGTTGTGTAGTTGCAAACAATTTTTCAAAGACGCAGTGTCCAATTTTCCAGGAATCATTTCGTTTGTCGTAATGTAAACTTTGCCACCTGTGTTTACCTCCCCCGTGTAAATGTAATAAAATGTTAATTTTGTTCGTGGAAACTGTTTGTTCAGGGGTATAAATTTATTGTCGCGCCATATTACAAAAAAACTTATCACAATTATTTTTTACTGTATGGGCTATATGTCAAAAGAATAAATAGGATAGCTCAGCCTTTCTTAGCGAGCATACTACAGGCACAGTTTCAGGAAATCGACTTAGGTATATTTCTTTTTTGTAAAATTATGAACACATATTGTTCAGGAACAGATCTCATAAAAATGTAACGTTGCTATTCTACTAATTTGTACCATTCACCTTTGTTAGTAAAAGTTCCCTTTTAAGGGTACGTTACAATCGTCATCAAAATGAAAAATTTTCCGAGTTATACCTCATTATGGTCTCCACACAGTAAAAATATTTGCTGAATTGGTTATCATAAAGGGAGAATCTTGTAGATTTTTTTTACTTAAATCAGCTACATTTCATGCCAGGGTAATCAGAGAGAACGCACTACGTCCAAGTGTGCAGCGTCAACTTCTGTTTGCTGGTGGAGAAATCATGATTCATAAATGCTGAGTAACACCGGAAAAGAATTGAACGTAGTCGGTTAAAGCAACCTGTGTTTTTCCAAGAAAAGTTTTCCGTCAATTTTGTATGTCCCACCTCCAATGCACTAAACTTCTTTCTCCGAAAGCTCAATCAACAAGCCAATGCTGTTCAAAGAAACCTACGTATTTTCAGTGCACAACAGATGTGCACAGACTGTACAAGAAATTAGTCAAAAACAATAGAAGCGTTTGAAAATCTTAAACGTAGCAGGAAAGTGGATGCCGCTTGTTACAACATAACAGATGCGGATAATACAGTACAGTAAAAAGTTGTAATTCAGAAGTGTGTCGGAGGAAGAAGACAGGCTAAAAGTTACAAAGAAAGCAAACAAATACGACTTTCGTATAATATATTCCCAAAGTAAGACATATGGATACCTATATACGCTACTCATACAATTGATTACATTGCATAAACTTACAGTACAATCCTACTCCTACTACTACTACCACCGTTAACAAGTATCTTCATTGTTCTGACTATGTGTATGTATGAGTCAGTCGTCTTAACTTTTCATTACTTCCGGGAAAAATGAGTACATAACATACAAATTCCATTTACTAATGCGTTTCCACTTTACTTCCTAAGCATAATAGGGAAAGCCGTTACTTTGAGAAAGTTGGCCACTCCGTCCCGTGGTTTATTAAGTAATGAAAGCTTCTTTATGAAAATGTAAACCTGTCCGGTGGTATAGGATCAAATAAACTCAATTGCCATTTCTCTAGTAAATAGTAGCAGTACTCGTAGTAGTAGTAGCATGCGTATCTTTATACAGTTGGCAACTATTTGTGTTCTTTTACTCAACTCAGGCGCTTATTGTCTGTGAGTAGTTTGTCAATAAAAAAAGGTTACATTTTACTTGTGGTCCTTAACGGTAAGAAAATATTGCTAACAAGCAATCTTGTATGAATCTACAGGCCCGTAGTGGTCACTCATCTTTATCATCCATCAAAATCATATCTGGGGAGTTTCAAATGCACAATTTTTCCACTTTACAATTGTGTAAGATGGGGAAAATAAATGGTGGGGCCTATAATAACTTTTCAAATTAAAACATTATTGCAACATAAATTAAAGATCACAATTCTTGTTGATCAACGACTTGATAATATTACTCTGGTGAAAACACCAACCGAGAGGTCAGTACGATGCTTTGGTCGGGTGTCATGATACAAGACCGCATGTGTTTATTGCGTCCACCTCATTGTAACTGTCGTACGTGTAAACATACTTAGTTTCAGTGTTCCGATAAGACTGTAAAATATGTTGGTAGTATTTTTATTTCCAAACCTGGCAAAGTAAACTTTATAGGAAACGGAATCAGCAATGCATGCTAAAATGACACTTTTCACTTCAGTGGACAACAAGATTGCTGTTTGCTATAACATTAAGATAAACATGTACAAATATTTCAGTGACAACTACTCCGTCGTAACTTATACTATTACGATTTATTATGGAGACGTTTAGATGTATATCATAGTACGAATAACATCTTACGACAGGAAGCTATAATAATAAGTGTTTTTCAATCGCTGATGTCGTAAGATTCTCTGGGGTGACTTGGAAATGGAAGTTGTAATATGTTGGTGCATTCGGTACGATACACGTGACGTTTCCAGCAAACGTCAGTTAAGCGAGAGTCCTTTCTGCCAAAAGGTGAAAGAAATGGTAAATGATTTGTTACCAGTAGGTAGCGCATAATGTGAATCAATAAATCGACAAAATTTAGAAATGTAGCGAAAACATACACAAAGTAGCGTCTTTATTGTCTTAGTTGATGAGTCGAATGATGTATTATATAGGTAATTACATGTAATGATTTAAAAATTTCAATATATCATAAGGAATAGCGCTGGCCGCTTATTTTTAAAATAGCACCAAAGAGAATCGAAATGTTTGTTATTATTAGATGGACGTACAGACACAGACGGTTGCATAAAGAAATAGCTTTCTGTACTTTATACGATTTACTTTGTACAACACTACATATGTAGTTATATCACAAACAACATCAAAAACATTTTTATAAAATTTAGCAACATATGATGTATGTATATATGTATTTTTTCTTTGATGTAATTTTCTAGATAAAATGTTTTTTTGCTTGCAGGCCCAAATATTTGATGAAATCGACCTAAGCGACTTAACCATCGCGGAAAGTTCTTCGAAAACATTTAAACACTGCTTTCAGGTAAGAAATCAAATGATACAAAATAAATTATCACTTTACAGTAGCTTTGCAAACTAACGTCATATATGTACAAGGCTCAAGACATATGGTAGCTGGTGCGTAATTTTCGTAAATGTCAAATGTCTGAATTACACCTGTGAGTTATGGACAAACGTTGCCAAGTTTTCGCTATTTGTATTAGAAAAGTGAACTACGAAAACTGAATATGCCTCCCTTCCGGTTTAATGAAATACATTTTTTTCTATCATGCTATTACCTTAAATGTTTCTGTAAGTCGTGACGGGTGAAATAAAGCAATTTAATTTTGTATTTTATGCTAAAATAAACAATAGCAATTTCTTGCCAGAAACCATTTTAGCCTTTCAGCGATTCTCCTTGAATTTTTCTCTTTTTTCCCTCATACTCGTCGTGATAATAGTGCTCTCTCTCTCTACACCAATGAAATTGGAAAAGAAAGCAATTTTCTTGAAATCAGCTTACGTACTACGTGTACGCTTTTATATGCTTTCTCTGTGTAGCGTGTGGTAACGTAAAGTAAATTTGAAGGTTTTAAGCACACATTTTCACAAAAAGGGGTTGTTGATTCAACCTGTCTTGGCGTAAGGAGGTAGACTTGTCTAAAAAGGTGAGCATAGATATGGCGAGGATCAAGATTAGTTACCTATACACTAATTGAGCAAACCAAAAAACCTCATCGTGCTCATCGTTGCTCATGAAGATTAAATCCGAGTTTTTCTCAGTAATGAAACTGCTGGAATATTGGCTGTTAACAAAACAACCAACTGTGACACACACTACTGACAATCATCTCGAATTCACATGTGCCGTAATACTACATTCTTATTAAATGTATGTGCGGTTAGCTAGCAGTATAAGTCTCAAAGTAAATAGAAAATGTGGGGAATAGAGAAAATTTAGAGCCAGCCACATAGGCGGACTCTTTATTTGCTTAACACATGTCCCTCCTCTTAAAAGTTGCTACTTCAACGAGTGGATGGTGAATCTGCCATACATGAGACAAATTCTGACCTCAATACACTTTTCTAAGATGTTATGTCATCGCTTCTTCGTCTTCGATGAGGAGAGATTTTTTTATCACAGCGAAGAATTTTTATTTAAAAATTCATACACTGGCAGGCTAATTGTATTTCCTAAACGTTTACAAGAGTCTCTCTCTCTAAGTCTTTGAGTTTATAATGGCACGTCATATTTGAAATGAAATTGGGTTTTGGGAATCAATAAAAAATCTGTTTTGTGTTTCTACATGTATCTTGGTATTTCTTACCTAACCTCAATACTTCCATCATGTTAAGTTGGTAAGTGTACGAAGGGAAACTACGTTTTGAACATGTTTTTCTTGTTCGCATAAACCATTATAAAGTTTATTGTATTATTTTGTTAGATCACCAGCTACCCATTTAGACCTTTTTACTCATTTGTTTTCATTTTAGCTCACTGGGCAAAAATTATGTTCCATCACGAATGGGCACAATGAAATTACATAGGTACTGCTCATTTTAGAACTTTCATACCAGGCTCTTGGTTTGGTTCTATGTGCTAACTAGCTATGAACTTATGTTTACAATCCGTAATGTGAAATGTAGTAATTTTGCTCCGGAAATGTTATCATCGTCGTGTCTTATCACCGCTATTATAAATGAATCTAATTTCACCCTCACCTATCGCTCCCTGCGCAGATCTTCGTGATAAAAGCTTTCTCCCACACAACTGGTCCAGCTATTAATATACTTTGATTCGAACATAAAAGCAAATCATTCTTACGTGTCGTCGTCTCTATCTATTATTATTACCTCCAGCAGTAGGAGCTAGGGAAAGGGAAAGGGTAGGAACTTAATTGTCATCTTCTCAAAGTACACCATTACACACAGGATATCCGTTGAATAATTCGATTCGAATTTTAGTAATGTTCAAACTTCTCCCAAACAAATTGCATTTGCTCGGTTTGGCGATTTTTTTTCCATTTTGGGAAGTCACGTACTATCCTTGTGTGTCACTTGTATTGTAATGAATGTACTGCTAATACAGAAGCCATTGAAGCGTAAATATACTTTAGCCTTTGAAGCATTGAAATACTCCATGTTCGACTAGGGCTTAGCGGAGCAGCATGGCGGTGTCTAGACAGGAAACTTGAAAGTATGGGAGCATTTTCAAAATCCCTTCTCACAGAAGCCGGATTTACATAAACTCTAAGGGTTTAATTCTTATTTTCGTTAAGTGACTATGAAACACCTTCCTTACTTTAAAATATAACTCTAATGCCCTATAAACGTGGCTGTTTGTTTTTTAAACAAAAAAAGGAAAATTACCTAAAAGTTTTCTTCATTTTTTTGTGTAGAATATACACACTGTATGATATTGGCTAGATATGTTTAGTACATGGCTTGATACGTGTAGGTAGCTGGTCGAATGACGGAATTGAAGCATTTGCGCAAATTGATCTGGGAAAAACTGAAATCTATTCCGTACCTTTGTCTTGAGTACTTTTTGCAAGCCTTGAGCATGGCGATGAAGTAGTGAAATGCAGGAACTAGGAACGTGAAAATGGTGATGACTCGGTGATCCTTGGAAAATACATCATCACCAGACAAGAAATACTCCCTTCTGTTTAACGATATCATCAAACAAAGCGACCGAGGCACTTTTGTTAAACTTTATGCCGCATACTACAGCACAGCATGTATACGGACTACCATATATACAGATATAGTGTCAACTGTTTACATTTCTCTAATATTAGATCATCATGATGACAAGGAGAGCTGTGTGGCGTTGTTATAAAAACGATCTCACCAGCTCGTGCTTGGCACAAATACGGTGTTTTTGAAGAGTAAAGGCAACAATTTTTTACCACACCATTTTCGAGCAAGTAATGAATCGAAGAAACTAGAGGAAAAAGTTGTATTGGATATGCATGTACGTACAACGTATAAAGGTTCCCCCTGTCCGCCATAGCGTTGGTTGTTTTTGATCTCTATACAACTTTCTTATACACAACTCACACAGCGTCGACTTTTTATGTACAGGATATTGTCGTCAGTTGCTTATGGTGGTGGTAGGACTGGTAAAACGCTCGAAAGAGGAATTGAAACTTTCATGTGACTTATTCAACTTGTCTCGCAGAAGTAGTAGTTCTTCTAAAACAGCCACTTTTTTACCAGAGACAAATGACAGCGTTTTTGCATCTTTCGGTCCTTTTGGGAATACTTCTAATTTGGTTTCTCCCTGTCTCACAAAAAATATAGCAGTAGATATCTCTAAATATCGTTGCTACAACCGTACATATATACTCGCCAGGAAGCATTTTGTTTTACGACGAGCCATTCTTTTCACGTAGAACATTTTCAGTTTTCAACACATCAACGAACAGTAACAACGTATAACTATTATGCTTTAGTTTTGGTAAATAAATAAGACAGTATAGCGGTTTCCTTTAAGTGAAAAACAGGCAGAAGAAAAGGCTACAGGAGCATTAAAAAAACAAGTGTGTGTGTGTGTGCATGTATATATAGTACTATCAACAGTTTAGGGACGGGTTGTGATGTTATATACACACTTAATGAGATTCTTTCCATCTATTCATTTTTCCATTTTGTTTGGATACACCAACTTACCAAAACAACACACAGTAGATAGAAAAGTTTCAAAGGAAAAAAAAGTACTCTGATGCCGGGGGAGACTACACACATCGTCAATCATTTTTCTCCTTGTTCAGCTTATGAAATGCAAAGTCAAATACAAGAAAGGCTTGAAATTCTAGTCTTTTTTTTACCATCGACGTCACCTATCCATCAAAATTGTCGGTGGAATATTACAGAGTACCACTTTTGAAACCAAAATGAGAAACGTAAATATGTATACTTTTACTAATGAAGTAATTTAAGCTGAATGCATATAGGGAAAGGAAGGAGCAAGTGGAGATGGTAAGAAGGGAAGAAACCAGAATAGGCTGTTTTATTTAATGCAATAAAACTTGCTATATAATAAGACTACTGTGTGTTGCCTTTTGCTCTTTTTGGGAACAAATAAGGAGGATAACTTTCACTTTCCTGTAGGGTTCCTTCCTTTCGTAAAACTTTCAGTTTGGCCAACGTTGTTAGCAGTTTAAAGTAGAGAGGAGAAAATTGAGCGCTTTTATAATAATATTAATAATACTACGCCGTCTCTAATAAATGCAAGACATGACTTATGAACTTGATACGCTACAAGCATAGGACCTACTAAATGCGGAGAAATGCACATACAATGAAATTAATCGCCATACATCATCCTTAAATTTATGATACAACGCGATTTTCGCCTATGTTCCGTTCTCCGTAGCATGTGTCTATTCCGGTTGGTTGAGCTTACCCACATAGAATGTTTGAAATGTACATTTCTTGAAGAAATGCTTATACAGCGTGTGATTATGCTATTAAGTTTGCTACCATGAAACGTGTACCTATTGATATGCACTCGGACGTCTCCTTTTCATGTGTAAATCGTGCCTATGTAGCAGAAAAGACAAAGTTGTGAAAGTTATCTGTGAAAGTATTTTAGCTTAGTTTATGCTAAACGCAAATGGCATAAGTAAAATGTGTACACGAGCAAACGTAAAGCTTTCACGTAAAATGGTGTAAATGTGCTTTCTCTACAAAGCTCAATCTTCCCCGTGCAGTCTTGTCTTTGTGGCAGGTTCATTTTCAACATCATCTGGGGTAAGCTGAGTGGCCAAGAAGAATAAAGAAAGTAGTTTTCTCTCTGTGAGCTTTTCTGTCCTGTAACTTCTAATAGCCCGTCGTCGTCGTCGTTGTGTATAGAGTTGGCTCATGGTTCTTCCTCCTTTTATATATGGAATAGAAATGCTCCGTTCTCTATTGATATTATTTGATTACGTCTCTGAACACGAATTGCATTTATATGTAGGAACTTGTAAGAACCGCTACTCTGTTAACATTTTGGCTGTTTAAGATGAGAATGAAGAAAAGAAAATGGCGTAGACGTGATATGTCATGTCACTCTGGCTCGAAGCCAAGGGACCATGTTATTGGTCACTCATTTATCCGGGCTCTTTTTGATGTGATTTCATCATCATGAGTCGCATGATTGTGCAGCAGTAGAGGAAAAGAAGAAGAAGTTAATTTTTGCTTTCTCCAGTAATAAGCTCCCAAAAATTCCTAATAGGGCAGGGTTGGTGCCTGTGTGGCAAGGAAAATTGTGTATACAGTTACAGCGGAGCCTGAAGGAGCTCCTTGATGTATCTATGTATATAATAAATAAATAATGTACATTGGAGAAGATCGTGTTTCCTCTTGGCACGGATTGGTGTACTCTGAGAATTTCTTTTTCTACCAAACCAAATCTTTTGTAATTAGGACAGGAACCAGACTCGAGATAAAAAGGAAACAAGATGTAGGTAGGCCACCATAGTGCCATCATCATAAGTTTACCGGCAGCATATGTACATAATGTGTGTAGGTATGCACGTTCTCAACCATCAGAGTAGAGAAAAGCTTCAATCTTTAGTCAAGCTTAAGTCTATGTAGTAAATTAAATATATAATTCCCCACTCTCATTTTTCCCTCGGATACTTATGCTCATGGCGGCTGGAATTATTTATATGGGATTTCATCTCTCTGGTAAATTAGCACCTTGTGTAGAGATAATCAAGGTAAATGAATGCCGTAGCTTAATACAATGGGAGAAACAATATAATATTTTATATACCTATATAAGTATGTATGTTCATAGCTTTGCATAATCATAGAGTACATGCACATATTTCAACAAACCAACAGAGTCTTCCTGTCGTGGTGTGGTTTTATCGTAGCCTCTTTTATTCGACTAGTGACTAGATTTCTTTACTTTCTAACCGGATTTAGGGAGAAAATAACATAGTGTGTGCATATAAACCTACCAAATCTCTGCTGTTGGTTACTAGTAGTACACACAGCAGCACAGAGCAATATTGTGTGTGTTAGATGGTTGTAGTTTACAGTTGAGTTTTTTTGCCTGGGGGTTGTTCACGTTTTTGGCATCTCTCTACACTATTCCAAAGTTTATCAGTACCGCGTACTATATATCACATAAAGTGAATTTTCGTTTTTGGTTATTTTTAGTATGTTGCCTGTATCTGTTATGAAGGCTATGTCGGTCATCTGCCTAACTAATGTCAAATAACGGAATGGTTTGGCATTGTGTTTTGTTACGCCACGGTCGATTTCCTTTTCAATTTAAATAAAAGTTATGTGGTGAAAACGCTTACTGTTAGAGTTTTTACAGTGCATGAGATTGTAATCGCTGTTCTACAAACAGAGAGAGACAGAGAGAGAGGAGGAATATACACTTATAATTCCAGAAAATAACAATTTTGAAAATACAACATGCACATTTTTTTCCTGCTTGCGTCTCTTGAAACGACAAACCACATCATCTAACAAACTACTCATGCGTGCAAAGCCTCCGATGAAAAGATGAAGATTATTGCTCGTAAACAGCTCTAAGGTTGGTTGGCAGAATGACTCGAAACGAAAGCAGCAGCAGCTTCCGTCACCAAAATCATTACATTCGAAATATGTTCCTACGAGTATCGTGTGTACATGTGTTTTAAGACATTTCTTTGTTTTTCTTGGATAAATGCCATTCAAATCCAAAACATGTCTAGATTGCGTATCATCAAGATATTTATCAATATAATTCCCTGTGCAGGTGTCCCTCTACTGTACCAAGACGATTAAGATGGAATATTATTCAGTGTTGTTGTAACGTAGTAAATCTGTTTAGTCTTATCCCCCTGCCCGATTGGCGTCATCACGTGGATTGTTTAGAGTTGGCTTTAAATATTGAAACTGTGTTAATAGAACATGCCGTCATAATACGTATACCGTGTCATTAATTATTACGTAAACAAACATAATGAACATACAACATGAATTATTTTTCGTGTCACTGTAAATAAACGAACGCGCTGCATTTCAAAACTCAATTATCGGGCTGTAATAACTTACTCGGGATGTAAACGGACTTCTTGCTTGTTTGCTTTGTTTTCACTTTGAGTCACCCTCCCTGGCTATCTTCAACTGTTGTTGTAGGTCACATTGAATGCCTACTACAAAACTACTACTACGACTTACGACTTTACAACTATATATCTTTTTCAAACAATTTGCACTTTACCAAACATGTTTCTGTTCTGCTCTACTTTAAATTCAATTTGTTATGAAAAAAGTAACTTTGGATAATGTTCCAATCTGTTCTTCTGTCAGACCGCTTTTGTGTGATTTCCAAATTGAAAATATTGTTTTAATTAATGACAATTTTGGGGTTGCTTTATCCCGTTTTCTTCTTTGTTGTGTCCCCTTTTGTAAGTTGTGTTCCACGGAACAACAATTTTCACGTATTCATATTCATGAGGAATATAGAAACTAATCGAGGTAAAAGGATTCATTATTAATTCCAACAGGGCAAAACACACTTCCCACGTCAAAATTTTACTTTGAGTCTCGCCTTCTCTCTATGCCTTTCATTCATTCATGCATTCATTCACTCTCATTCATTCATTCATTCTTTCTATTTTACATTATGTAAACAAGCTTTTAACTTTGATGCCGGTTTTGGGCAAACAAGATATTTGTAATTGCAAATGTATGTTTTAAAAATGTAATTTTACATGAATCCTTCCATTATGTCATGTTTACCTGTAACCAGTCTACCAACTATACTTACTGTGTTCCTGGCGCAACACAAGCGCAAAAAAACAGTAATGAGATGAAAAATGGCAGTTATTACTATTTACTATCCCACATTTTATTATGTTTAACAAGCCATGAGAATCGGCAGCAGCAAAACAAAAAGCAAATAACGTCGGTTTAGCGAGGCTTTAACTTGAGACGTGTACGAAGTTCCTAAGCCAGCAGCAGCGCACACACACACACAAATACCGGGTTTTTTTCCTGTAGGGCACGCTGCACAAAAGAAGGAGTTTTTTATTGGAAGCACTGCACCATAACAAGAAAGAGTACTCTCTGTGGCGTCATTCGTGACTCGTGTGTTAATCAATGAACCCCCGAATCTGTTTTTACTACTGGGCCACATGCATTACAGAATAATAAGCGTCTTCTAACGGTGACAGTGGCGGCTGTTATTACGTTAACATTGCGACGCCAACAAGGTTTTGTCTTCCTTATTGCCAGATGCCAGGAAAGCGAAACTGACAGTAAGACTCATAAAACGCCTTACAGTTCAGTGACATTCGGGCTCTTCTCTCGTTCTCATATCCGCGTGTGTGTAAACAGAGACGAAAAGATGGAACAGCAGCTATTCCATCACGAAACGCAGAATGCAAAATGTTGGCGTACCTTTTGGCTCCTGCAGTAATGTTGGAATCGAATATAAAAGCACGTGTTTTATAATATTTTAATAAGGAATACCCTGAAAAGTTTTTGGTTCTTGTAAGTACGAATCTCTCTCTCTATAAATATCCGGATAAATATAAACGAAAATCTTACTTATACCCAGAATAGATTATTTTTAGTAATAAAATTCTACAGAACATACATATACGAATGGAAAGGATGTATGCCTTGTTTTACAGCTACATAAGTAACACGATATAACAAGCTATTTTCTTATACTATTTCTTCTTTTCCCCTTACCTCAAACCTGTTAAGTTAAGTAAACACAAATAATGCGTGAAGAAATGAAATCTTGGTAAATAGCAGGACTGTACAAAGAAAAAGGGAGCAACACAGGCTTACGAACGACATGTAGTAGTTGTATGGCGAGGCAGACCGTAGATGCTTCACTGGGAGCAAACTTTTGTAAATCGAAAATTCACTTTCATCTAACGATAAACATGCATACAGAGTCACTCTGTAGATGTCTAGATATTTCTAGGTATATTACAATCTGTAATATAATAATAATAATAATGTAGGTGCATAACAAGTTACGGAGAACTTCATATGGTCAACATTACTTTTCAGAAATTTGTGGTTTATACTCTGGTGGCAGTGAAAGAAAGGCATGATATTTTTTCTGCGTTCTCATATTACAACGCTATAGTATCCGGTATCCATCCACCATCACCTCAGTCAGAGAAAGAGGAACACGACGACTTCATAGTACAGAGGAAAAACGTACATGCCATCGTCCATAAATATTGGAGGACAGATTACCCAACGGGAGCTTGGAGGAATGATACCTTACTTTTGTAAAAACAAATGGCAAAAATGGGTCTTACGTTTGGCGTTTCAAGTGTTTTAAGATTGAAACAGAAAGAAAATTTTCAGAGGAAAAAGAGAAAGAAACGTATGTTCCAAAAGAGTAAAAGTCAGCAGAAATAATATACACCGTGTAATCAAACCCTGTCGTAATTTATCCGCCCCTCGAGGCTTATATAAATGTGGTTTTCCTGGTGCACAGACACACCATACGTTGTACAACTCTCTAGCTCTATGGCCTGGCATTATATCAGTTGATGCATAAAATATTCCTTAACTGTATTACGGCACGTGTATAATATATGTAGGTGAGACTACTAGCGATATATAAGGCCCCACACGAAGGGAGTAACAGTAGGGAATATGGAAATGTAAGAGAACGAGGTCCTGGCCCTGGTCTAATGTTTTCGCCGAAGTTTGCTTCACTTTACTGCTTGGTGAGACGATAGCTGTCCAACGATGGTGTATCCGTGATGTGTGTATGCATGTAGATGCCTACTTACAACTTTTTAGTTTGGGAGTTTCGTGTGAGTTAATTTATGATAATGACTTATGGAATATGGAAAAGACAAGGGGATGACTTTCTACCAGAGGCAGGAGTACAGATACAAGAAATGTCTGATACAAAGACTACTTACTACTCCCGTCATCGTCATCATTCATGCTACTTTCGTGTGCTGGGTATTATTCACACATATACACAAGCTGAGATGCTGTGTATATGCGGCTACCCTGAGGGAGCTTCCGTTTTGGTTGTGATAGGATGAGTAGTATTCCCAGAGAAATAAAACCATGAATAATTCTATCCCTCTAAAACTTGTATGATTAGTTGAGAAGGTAATTCCAAAACCACACGCTTCAAAGCACAGCAAGAAATTGTCCCGTGTTAAGAGCTAATAGCAGTAAAATCAGGAACACTGAAAAAGCAATGATTTACGAATTATTTAGTTTATTTTATCATTGTTGCTGCAGGCATACTTTGAATTGTTTTTTTAAACTTTGTGTATCTGCCACTCTGTTTTCCGTTACCGAAAGGACTTTACGTCAGTTGTTTGTTGTCATTTCGAGTGGAGTAGAAATGCTGCCTACTTTCTGGGAACCCGTTTTCTTCGGTGTCATCCCGGCTGCTTCACGTTCTCTCACAAAAATGGGAATGAACACAGCGGAAAAAAAATTTGCTGTGTTTTTTGCGAGTTTAATTTTAAATAATTTCCTGGAATCAGTCTGCAGAGTTTTAGTTTAGGACACAAACTTTTCTCTCTTAAAGCTCTTGAAGAAAAGCATTTACGAAGGTCGCATTAGATAAATTGAGTTCTATCTTCGCCTTGACTTTATCCTTCGAGAGAAGGTGGTACGTCGGTTTTGTGGTAAGTGCCAGTAGAAAAGGGCTTTACGTGAACGTCCATTAAACTGATCTGCAAAACTAAAGGTGCTTATTTTTTATTTTTAAGAGTTTTTTGGCATGTAGACATACCCTCCAATCCCGAGCAGAATCACAATGCCTCGCGGTGTGCAGCACGTTGTTACCCGCTCGCTACCCATACACACACACTTACACTTCCTGCTTCACTTTCTGCACTATCTTAAATAGTCCCATCTTTTTTGTGTCTTCTTAATGCTTACGATGTATCAATATTGCAAAAGGAGGCAGAGAGTGAGAGAGAGAGAGAGAGTAGACAAGTATGTACATGCACAATGCACACACACCTATACATGCGCCAGCATGGTAATAGTAACAACTAGTTCGAAATAGAAAACGCCATCACTTTCGCTCGCTAATTCAATAGCCTTTCAAATGGCAAACTCGTCCATTTCGTTAGCCGGTAAAGCCCAAGTTTTAACTCGAACAACATGAGAGCTCTTTTTTTCTTTTCTCAGCGCAACTATAACAAAAGAAGAATTGTACTTGCTTATTTCCTGCATTACACTCAAGAAGAGTGATATATGTGTATATATATATTTTATATACCTAACCACATAAGTATCCATCCGACGTGCATTATTTTATATGTAGAAACTTTACCATGAGGTACGCTACTACTAAATGATTGAACCGGATAAAACGGCAACAAAAACTTACGCGCGTTTGCCCACACTGTATATCTACGACAAATTCAACCGGAGTGGATTTTTACGTTGTGTAGTATTTATAATGTTGTCTGTCCTTGTCTTATTCAGAGTCGTCGTGCATCTATTTGCTACTCTCTAATGTCATGCCATTATCTTGTTTTTGCATCTCTCTTTTCTTTTTTCCATCTAGGTGATTACGCGTGATCGTATTCTAATCTTAGCTGCAGATAGTCGACCGGCAATGGAAGAATGGATTCACAGTATCCGAACTGCCAGTAATGCCAGCTTTTTCGAGGTAAATTTCACTCGATTACTTGATAATTCTTTCCTTGCTTTTTCTCTTGTTTACGGTGGCTGGCAAAGTTGAATTAGTTTTGCAGCAAACGTTGCACTTGTGTGTGTGTGACAGCTATATACAAAGCGAACAGCCAACTAACTTGACGTATTTTGGGTGTACCTACGTAAATTTTTTACTACATCTCTAGGTATATTAAGTTTACGTCGTACGTCAAATTTGCTGCTCGGGATGTCCATCTTTAGAATACGTTTAAATTGGGTAGACATCATTCATGGTAATAATGTATAATCATTGGTGATGTTTCAGACGGGGGACCATTCGCAGTTACTCTCTGGTGCACATATCTGGTATGCGACATCGCATGCCCGACCGTCATATTGTAACATTTGTCGGGAACAGCTCTGCGGTAAGTTATTGAAAATTGAATTACCGTCAGGTATGTATTATTAATGATATTAATCAACTTTGTGGGTGTGACTGCCACAATCGGTTGTACAACGTATTTTGCAAATGTTACCCGTGCTGTCTGGAATTACCCCGTTTCCATCTATCTCGGCAGCAGCAGCCGCGTCTAGATAGTTGTCGTGTCGCAGCAACAGCAGCAAACATGGAATGCCTTTCTTACGCTATCCCCACCCCAAACGAAATTTTGTACTTACGTACGAAAGCTTTCAGGGAATATCTTGTGCGAGTGAGTGGGCAGATTGAAACTCAAACTAGCATTCTCAGTCGTTCCTTTCGTTTTGATTTCATTGCCTGGTTCCACTATGGTCAAAGGTGATTTTACAAGGACGCATATTGCATGTGATGCCATAAATGTGAAAGCAAAACAAACGGTCTCCGTATACATGAAACTGTGTCAATTTTCGCGTCAAATATATGTATACTCAATCTTTGCTTCCATGAAAATACATGCATTTCACCCATTGTATGTACCATAATATATAGTACTATATCGACACTGGTGATGCTGCTGTCGATAAAACGCCATCAAAGCAATTCATACAGATATTTGGACGCTACACTGCCTGCGCCACTCTGTTGCGTACACAGATGATGATAGTCATTTTGGCTGTGTTTCAGGAGTGACATCACATGGACTCAGTTGTGAAATCTGCAAGTTTAAAGCTCACAAAAAGTGTGCTTCAAAGGCCCACACCAACTGCAAATGGACCACGCTCGCATCCATGGGAAAGGATATCATCGAGGAATCAGATGGCGTAAGTTGAAATTATTGTTTGTTCCATGCAATTTATCATTTTTGTTGAGTTCATGGCTTCATGCGTTATCGAGAAACAGTGAGCTGTGTCTAATGCTATGTACATAAATTTATGACATGTCGTTATTTCTTCCGTACGTACTACACTTTTACAAAGCTTTATGAAAAAGTTGACGTGTAGGTGTACATGTACAAAGATTGTGGATGATACGAGCAGTTTGACGCTCTATATAGTCCTAACGTTCTAAAATGTGTGTCCACCTACATGCATTATGTGTGTGCGATAGGAAAAATGACATTACAGAAAATAAAATTGATATTCCACTTTCAGACGCTTTCCCTTCCGCACCAGTGGCTCGAGGGAAATTTGCCCGTATCTGCAAAATGTGATGTCTGTGAAAAAACCTGTGGCTCCGTGTTAAGGTAAAAAATGTTTCATGAATACCCTGCATGTACTGTATTGTGTAGTTTTTTTCTTTTACCCTCTCTCGCTCTAGCTCAAGCTGTTTAGTTGCTATAAACGTACCTTTTCCATTGAAATTCTGTTTTTGCTTTTCTTTATGTTCCCCGATATCACTCACTGTTACGTTTGCTTTATCAGCATCAAGTTTCTTTCTCCCGTTCCACGCGTCGTGTTTTCCAATCTTTTAAAAGTGGAAAGAAGAAAGCGAGTGGTTTAAGAATACAGAAAGATAAATGTATGTTTTTACAAGAATACTTTTTCCTTGATTGGCAGATTGCAAGACTTCAGATGCTTATGGTGTCGGGCAATGGTGCATACGGCATGCAAATCCCAGATTGGATTGAAATGCCCTGTTGGAAAAATTAGTGTTGTTCCACCTACAGCTCTACATACAATTGGCAGTGACGACGCATGGGAAGCCAGTCGACCTCTGTTGGGTTGCTCTCCACTTCTAGTTTTCGTGAATTCCAAATCTGGAGATCACCAGGGGCTCAAATTCTTGCGAAGGTTCAAACAACTACTCAATCCAGCTCAAGTTTTTGATCTGATGAATGGAGGTCCCCGTCTTGGTCTCCAACTGTTTAGACACTTTGAACCTTTTCGAATTTTGGTTTGTGGTGGCGACGGTTCTGTTGGTTGGGTTATGAGCGAGATCGACAAACTCGATATGCATGTAGGTGTATTACTGCTTCTATTAAAAGATTTTCCATTTTGGTTTCCCTTTAATCGATATAACTGCTGTTAACGACTCTGTTGACAATTTACAAGAGTAGAATACGTTCTTATATATAAAGTTTAACAATATTGTTCATTTGAATACACAGCGGCAGTGTCAAGTAGGTGTTTTACCATTGGGAACGGGAAACGACTTGGCCAGAGTTTTGGGTTGGGGTGCTTCCTGTGATGATGATACTAACCTAGCACATCTTCTGGAAAAGTATGAAAAGGCAACCACCAAAATGCTTGACAGGTACACCATGTTCACTGCCAATATTCACCACCACCACGACGACGAAGCGACATTTGTTTCGTATTTCACTTTCCCCACCCCGTTTCTATCTCTGTTCCGTTAAAATTTGTTTTTACTTTACCTCAAAAACATAAACATGTCGTACGTGGGTGTTTTCTATTGTCTACATTTAATTTAATAATTTCTACGCATCTAGATGGAGTATAATGACATTTGAAAGAGGCGTTCTACTCAAACCTGCCGCTTGCAGCGTTGGCATACACAGTTTGGAGCAACAAAAACCACAAATTGCTCACTACGAAGATTCCGTTGTTTCTCATCTTCAAAACATTCTTCAGTCGGACCAACATCAAGCCGTAATCAGCTCAGCCAAGTAAGTAATGAAAAGCAGCAAAGTGTAAGGCCGAAACTAATGTTTGTTAAATTTCGTGTTCAACCATGTGGCTGTACGTACAACCACACAGAATAAACATTCGCATCCCTTTCCCCGAGCGCAGTAATATATATTTTATTTAAAAACTTGATTTCTATACACCACAAAGGCTACAAAAGTACAAAAAAAGAAAGTTTTTTGTTCTTTTGTAATACGACGTAGCGTTGTTCCCCATTTTTATACTTTGCGCTTTGATTTCCAAAGTGAAAGTGAATAGAAAGACGTATCGCCTCTCTCCCACAGTTACATTGTCATTTTGTCATCACGTGTGAAATGAAATTGCACACGTCGTATTATAGTCACGATTTTTTTGCGCATAGTATATTTGCATCTACACAAAAAATGGCCAAAAAGTGGCAAAAGTACAAGCAATAATACTCGTTTTTTATGAACCGCGTGCCTACACAGTCATATACACACAAGCTGAATTGTGGCTGTGGCACCCGTTGTTAAATTTCGTTGGGGCTGCTACGTGGCTGTTTTCTTTATTGGGTTCAAGTTTCTCTGTTCCTTTTCTCTTGTCACACATCCATGCATGTTGGTAAATCCTCAACTTTCTCTCTTGTTTTGCATGTTGGTGGTATTTTGAGTGCTATACTTTCTAAAAATGATAAATGTCAAACTCATACCATACAAAAAAGAAGAGAAAAAATGGAAACGACAATAATGCTCATATTAATATTCACCATGTACCCTATTTCTAAAGGATATACTCATATATCAGCTTGAAAAGAAAGGGAAAAAAATTATTATATTTTCTGTGGAGAGAAAAAAATCTCCTTTTCCTCTAGATTTCTCTTAGCATAGCTTAGGCGTACAGTTTGTCGGTATCTTCTATCAGGAGATGATGAAATCATGTGTGAGTTCTTTCTCGAAGGTTAGATGTTCCATCATCATCTCTTTGCAAGGAGAAAAGAGGGAATTTACTTGAAGGTGACAAACCCTTTTCATGCATACCGTACCCCTTTATCTGGCTATATTACGTCGTGTCTGCTGAATTACGTGAACAATGATTACGGGATTATCATAATTCCAGCATAGGCGCATCATTATAATTTCATGCATTGCTTTCAAGGAATAAGGCCTCGTGAAAGCCGTACATAACATTTTGCATATACATGCATGCATGGCAGCGATAACTGTGTTATTGTTGAAAGGACGCACACAGCACTCTCCTTTCCCAGAAGTAGTAGGTTGGTTAGGTACATTCTTGAATTCCATCAGTAGTAGGGGAATCGCGAGCTAAAACTATAAGATTTTACATATCGTATCATGTAAGCAGACTCACTTAAATAAGATGTAGTTTTTCCGAGTTCCTTTTATCCAAGTACCTTTTGACTTTACAATGTTTACTCATTTCTCGGGAAATTTGTGCCTGCTTTTTTGGAATCCCCTTTGTGACTTTGTGAGTTTTTAGCTTTCAGGCTGACACAAGAAAGCATATCTAGCGTGCCTTTTTGAAACAAAACGCGTTAGAAATTCACTGTCTGCTACATGCAGAGTCATAGAGAAAGAGAGAGTTGTTGGGCTTTTCTTGTTGTTCTAAAGCTTCTTTCTGTGGAGGTACCCCGTTCTAGGAAAATTTATCGGGAGAAATTTTCAGCTTTCATTCATGGATTTAGTTGAATAGCTTGATGTGATGTGATGATGAACGCTGGATAACAGAGGCATATAATAATTCCCCTCAGGGCAATGTTCATATTATTCATTATTTTTGTGCTCGTGTGTGTGATGATGTGTTTTGTGTGTATTACGTGTTCCCCTGCCTGTCACCACCACCACTAGTGTGAAAAGTACCTATGCATTATGCAGGAGCGCATAAAGGGAGAAGAAATACTTTCTATGATATTTTATTATTGTTTGTTTTCGTTAGTGTAATGCGTTCTTGATTAATGATTACTCAAGTGATGTTTGCTATTGTAGTCCTTCCTTCTTGCTCGCCTGTATACAGGGTTCTTTGTGAAACTGTTCGGGATATGATTGGAAAGCTGGGTACGTCAGCAGCTGATTCAGAGATTAATGAAAAGTGTGCCACACTAAGCCAAAAGCTTGATTCTCTACTTCAAACACTGCAGGAAGAAACAGAGGCGATGGGTGAAAGCACCGAGACTGAACCGTCAAGTCCTCACGAAGAGGAGGAAGAGGTTAGTTGAAAACCGCAGTTCGTTTACGCTTCCATCGTTTGCATGACATTCTACATTGCTTGCTTTTCGTGTATAATAATGATGAATGAAGACCGATGCCTGTATTTAATTTGTGTGGAGCATTGACATGTGTACTTAATATGTATGTATGTATATGCTTTAAATACACATCAAAGCGGACCTCTCTGTACAGGGGCGGCAGCTGTTGTATTGATTGTTTTTTACTGCTCGTATGTTAGTTGCTAGTTATTATTATATACACACATAGCACGTATTAATCCTTGTGTTTGACCTCGACTGTTAATTAAACGCGGTAGGAATATAATAATTTTGTGGGAGACGAAGCACACGTAAAGTAGAAATAATGAGGAAATGAATGGAAATGTCGCTTTATTTAATTAGGACTCCCAAATTGAACCTGAAAGTACAACCGATGAAAAGACCCTGCCAGAAGCACAATCTCAGCCGCAGCCAACGTCTACTAGCGGTTTGGCAAGTCGCCATACAGGACGGAAAGTTAGCAAATTTCGGCAACGAGAAGCCCTCATGTCCAGAGCAAATAGCTTAAAGAAAGCTGTACGTCAAATCATAGAGCACGCAGAGAAAACGTTGGACGAACAGAATGCATCTCACAATCATAAAATTGTTGTTGTTCGACCAATGTCACTTACTGCGGTACAGCAACAAGTTTGTGCTGCCGCGAAAGACAACATTTTATCGCCGGACCAGGACTCGACGTCAACTAGAAGTGATAATATTAAAGAGGCTCAAGAAGAGCGTACAAAAATGTATAGGGAGGTAGGCGTAAATGTGGCCACATCTTCTACGGCCGCTTCGATGGTTCTTTCGACACAACAAGATTACTCAGTTAACCTATGTGCCAGCGGTAGTTTTAGCCCGAATGACCCCAACGTGACCTTACCCGTGCCTAAAATGTTTGGAGACCAAGCTAGAAAGTTATCTAATGCTTCAACAAATGCCAGCACCATATCGGCAGAGGAACTAGAGGATGAAGTAGCAGACTATGATAAAAATGACATTCCATTAATCGACGGGAGTGACAACAGTGATGACCTAGACCAGATAGCGGATAAAGAAAAGATAGATGAAACTGACGTTAAATCTGTTGTCCTGCACGAGAGAGACTTGAGGGTTGCTTTTCCGAAAATAGAAGTAGAGTCCCCATCATCATCCGCGAGAACTCCAAAGGATTCGGATGAGAGTGTGGCAGAAGCTGATAACGACACTTCCATCGGTCAGGATAGTAGCTGTTGCGGTAGCCAGAACAATGATTTGTCGACACAAGTGGCTGCCGTCACAACGGCTACAGTAGAAGGTACAGGTGGACTTTTGGTGGTGCCTGGATCCAAAGCCTTTCCAAGAGGGGCTAGTCCTAGAGGCTCTCGCAGAATTTCCATGGGCTCCCTCTTGAAGCCGTTGGAGGTTGAAATTCCTACGAGCCCCAAGTCATCCAAAGGTGATCATTCGGATGGGCTATCTTACTCTTCTGCTGCCAATTCTCCATTCTCGTCATCCGCTCACTCTTCCCCTAATAAATCTAGTTCTTATCAGCACGCCAAAAGAAAGACAAAAGGTAAAGAAAAGTCATAATTCGCAGCCATACTGTTCGATCCAAATGGAAGTAAATTCTACGTTCATCCAAATACATTTTCATCTTTATGGGGAAAATCTCAAACAATTCTTATTTTTCCCTGTTCCGTAATAGCTTCATGGGCGGTACAAATTTTTGGGGTGGAACGAAAGAAGATGATTACTTTTTGGCTCCTTCTTTTGATGATAAAATTTTGGAGGTCGTGGCTGTTTTTGACACAATGCAAATGGCAGCATCAAGGCTCATTAATTTACAACACCATCGTATCGCGCAATGCCATCAGGTGAAAATTACCATGTTGGGCGATGAGCCGATCCCTGTGCAGGTGAACACTAAATTTGATTTTTTTCCTTTCCTTTTCCTCCACACGGAATATTATGTAAAACCAGGCATTCCAAATTATTTACTTTAGGTGGATGGCGAAGCCTGGTTACAGCCGCCTGGGGTAATTCGGATCGTTCATCGTAACAGGATGCAAATGCTTTGCCGAAATAGGGTAAAAGCTGCACGTGACATAAACACTTTTGCTGGATAGGAGCGTATAATTTGTGGAAAAAGTAAAGTCAGTTCACGTTGTCTTATTTCAGGCTTTAGAGACTTCCTTGAAGGCTTGGGAAGAGAAACAAAAACATTCTACTTTATCTCCCACCGCCACGGAACATGAAGAGGTAATTATCATGGCTTCGTTCTGGTTAGCTTTTAGTAAGCCTATCGCAAATTGCTTGCTCTCTGTCAGTGCAATGCAAGCTTATGTGTAACTGCACACACACTTTCTCTCTCTCTCTTTCTCTGTGTTCGTGTCGTATGTATGTGTTCATACTTCTGTCTGTAAAAATTTCAAGGGTTTGTGTAATATAAATGTAGCTGGACAGGAAACGGCATTCCAAGGGGATTTTCAGACTGAAGTTTCGGAAGGAGAAAAGGGGTGATGAAACTGATGCGTCCGCTGGGGACATCTTATCTGATGGTTTCAGTGAAGAGTGTGGTTCTTCTGGTAAGCCGAAGAAGATTATTGATTATTATATGCGTATTCAAAAGTTCGTATTACTCGAAACGTTGACGTGGCTGAAGGATCGTGTTCTTTTTTATGTTACATGGACACTCTTTGTATATAGACGCTAAATCCGTAGACAAGTGGTCATCCATTGAAGTTAGTGAGTGGCTCGAACATATGCAACTGGGGGAATATAAAGTAAGCTTTCTACGACATGACATCCGTGGAGCGGAGCTTCTATCACTTCAACGACGAGATCTTCGAGAACTCGGTGTAACAAAAGTTGGTCACAGAAAGAGAATACTGAAAGAAATTGAAAATCTGAAGAAAGATTCCGAATCTATTGCCAAGCCAGGAGCGGAAGAAGCTGAAGGAGCCACTGCTCTATTGGATGTTACTGCACCGACGACGTCGGAATCTTTACCATAAAAATCATAAGCTTTTATGTACTCCCATTTGTAAAAAATTTGTTTGATAGCAAGTGTGCTATTTTCTACTTTATCTGGAGTTTGAAAATCCAGGTGCTGTACTTATTCTCTTTCGTCCCATTTACTTTTCTCTTTTTTGGCTTATTTCGTCAAATTATGACACACAATGATCAGTGTTAAACTCAGTATATAGCATAGTAAAAAAATGTATGTATGTTTGTATAGGCGTAGTTTGTGTAGCTTCGGTTAGTTAACTACCTTCGGCTATATAGAACTAAATTGTTAGTGAAAGTGAAACTATATAGATATAGACATATATACACATATATTCATACAGGTAGTACTTTATACGTATTGTAATTACACAGCATTCCGTTTTAGGTTGGTCTTTTCGTTACATCATAAAAAAAACCAAGAATTGGTTCTAAACTTAACCTATTCATCAACTTCTCAGAGATCTTTCCTGTCAGTTCACACGAAGGTTTGCGCTAAAATTTTACAAGAATGGTGTCACAAATGTAAAGTGTTTCATCGATTATCATTTATTATTACTGTACAGAGTATAAAATACGAATGAACCATGAAAATCCTCGTGAACCAGTGTACAACATGTTTTTGATAATATTTTCGTATGGATAAGAATATACTATATTATATATATGTAGGTTAGGTTTTTTCTCCACTGTCTCTGTACTTGTACTTCTCGAGTGCTAAAAATGAGTAATTGTATCTATTCTGGCAAATTAGTTGTTGTTATTATTATTATTACTGCTATACTATACCCGAATGTGGTTCCCGCGTAGAAGACATGAACAAAGCACAAGTACGCCGTATGTTTTACGGTTTTGTGTAGTGCCTTTATTTTAAAGGTTTAAGGTTTTCCATTGTGTGGAAATATTAATATATCAATAAATAAACAATGTAAAAATTGTATTTATGTAGGAACATATTTTATTCCAATAAATTCATCTACATGATTTACAGTGCTACTACTTCTCTACAAAAACCAATCTGTGATAACTTATAGCAGTTTTCCCTTTCCGTCTTTGCCAACTTATTGATATATATAATACTTATAAATATATACATTTTGCTGTACAGCTTAATAAAAACAAATTGTGAAGTAAGCTATGTCCGTGATAGGAGTTTTCCATTTTTCAAACTGGAGCAAGCAACCGAATATTTTGTTTGTGTATAATTATTATTATTATTATTATTTAACATTAATATGCTAATGGGCACGACTTCGTTCATATTAAAAAATGTATTAAGAAATTTATCAACTACCGTTGTATGCCATTTTATGATCAATATTTTTAAACAACACCATTGTTTCTCATGCTGTAGAGTAGTTACTATTTATTTTAAATGTAAGTACACCCTATGTATTGTATGCCACATTTTACAAAGTGTAAATGTGCTAGCCGAGTAGAAAGGCGTCTCATGTAACTGTCACAGTTTCTGTTGCAATAAATCATTTTTAAGAGTCTTTTACGTACACCAAAATACTTCAGACACATCTAGGAATTCAGCAATATAAACTAGGATTTGACATTTGACTTTGCGAGTTTAATGTAGATCTATGACATAAATAATCTAATAGTAATAATGATAATAATAATAATAATAATAACGGATATAAATCCCATTTTAATTTGAATCCATGATACACAAGAGCAAACCTGTGATTTTACTTATATTTATACCTAATTATACTTACTAAATGTTTATTACCAATCTTAAAAAAATATTACGTGTATATTATTCTGTATGTGAGTAGATGTTATCATGAGTGCAAAGTGAGTCAACCGTTTTTTGATCATCTTGTATCTCATGAAGAAAAAAATCATCACATTGTAACAAAATTGTACACTAATACCACAATAATCTCACGTTATAATAATAAATTGTAATTCGTAATCGTAGCTATTGTCTAGTTAAAATTAAACCATTATTAAGTGTTGTACCAATGATGCGATTGCTTGACCAATTTTAACCTTGAAGAGAACGACGTATTCGTGTAAAACATATTAACATGACTAAGATCGCTTTCTCTATTCTTCTTGAGCACATTTTTCGCATGTTTTCCATTGTGTTTACTTAAAATAATGTTGAATGAAACCTCGAAATAAAAGTGGAATACTTCTTTGTATTTAATAACATACCTAATTCTCGTAAAAAAATCGATTGCTAACAACAGCACGGTGTGTGATTCCAGGGATTAACCGATCATTTTCACATTAATAACAAGCTCATGCGTGCGTACTCATTATCAGTTGGAGTTGGAGGTATTTATTTTGCAGAAGCGGAATGTGTCATGAGAAATAAAATTGCGTCAGAATGTTATGCCAGCATTTGCATACGAATTCCATCCTTTCTTAGAAATATAGTACCTTATTAGATTATTGGGCTAACACACACGAGTTTTTATTTCATAATTACACTACAAGAGAATCAATGAAGAAAATCATTTTTTTTATACTGCATGTGTTCTATCCCAATTACAGCGATATAAACAGATAACCGTCCGTAATTATTCATATCATCAGCTCAGCTACCTTACCTGCGTTGTCCTCACACATCAACATGTACACCAAAGGGAGCAAAATGTTGTTTGAAGTTTAAATTGTCGAAGGCAATGCACTTTAATAACGTGAACAAGAAACCGTGTACCATAAACACATGCTTGCTACTGATGAATCGTCGGCTTTTATGCTGTGTCCAGAAAATCTTGAGAAACCTGTTTATTGCATTTTTTTGCCACTTGCTCATTTCATTGTTGTTAAAATGAATCGAAAATATATAAAGATAAGTTGGAGATTTTATAGAGAATGTACGACGGTAGCTGAAATGTTCAACATTAAAAGAAGCGGCTCCGTTCGTGAATAGCCCTGTTAACATTTAGCATATCTCTGTAGTGAAATAAAGTAAGATAAAATATTACACGGACGGAGACGTCATGTCAAGTTTGGTGTACTGTGCCTTTTAAAACGAGTAAATATATTTTGATGAGAATGAATGTAAAAGATGATAAAGCAAAGTTCATTAAAATGATTGCTAAATTTTTTTTACTGTGGGTATGATATAAGCATTTCTTCGAAAGAGGGTGTTTTGTTTAGTTCTTTATGTATATAACTTTATGCAACATACTGACCAGGTGTATAAAGGCAAATATTTATTGTCACGGAACGCCAGTTGATTTTCAATCTGACTCCAGTTGAATGACTGTATGCCGTACATCCTTGTTGTATAAATGAAACGAGAAAAATTAAATGCCTCTCCTGCAATATTGCCCGAGAGTAAACTCCACTTTTACAGCTTTTATGTCTTAAAAGATTGCACAGGCAGGTAGTATGTTGGTGGCATGGGAAGCTACAGCAGGTCGACGGTGCCACGTTTGAATTTTACCAGATTTAAAATGACGGCTACAAAAGTATTTAAAATTTTGTGCGTTTCGCTAATATTTTTAGTGAGTTATGCACAAGCACACAACATTACAGATAGTACCAACAAAGCCACCAATCCCACAGTTCCCCTTTTAGATTTAAAACAAATTTTGGAAATAGGTAATCCATCTATTCCACCAACTCCAAACCACACAACCACAACTCCTCCTGTTCCTTCAACTACAACCGTTACCACTACCACTTCTAGTACCACCACTACTACTCCTAGTACAACAACCACCACAACTACTACACAGGTGCCTCCGTCTACAATTACAACTTTGTCTACTTCTCCATCAACAACAGCAAAAACTACCCCCTCTACATCAACTTCTACAGCCAGTTCCAGTACGACTGTAGTGTCACCGGGGCCACAACCCCTTAGATCACGTCCATCGTCTAGAAATCATACCACCACCACTACAAAACCTGCAATTAGTAGTACTACCACTACTGCTCCTACCACTACTACTGCTTCTACCACTACTACTGCTACTACTACTACTACTAGTAGTACTACTATCACGGAAATTCCTGAAACCTCGGCTGCTGTCTCAGTGCCTGACCCCGAAATTGTTTCCAGTTCTGCACCAGAAGCCCTTAGAAAAAGCCCCACAACAACGCAGTCAACTACTCCTCCTACGACGACAACCACAACAACCACTACGACAGCGGCACCAAGAATACTTGGACCGCCAGTTAAACTTACCCCGGGGGAAGTAAGACCACTCGTTTTAAGATCCAGAAAGAACAACAAATATTACGCTTTCCGAGGAATCAAGTACGCAATTCCTCCCGTTTATTTTCAAAGATTCAAAGATCCAGGACCAGTTGCTCCCTGGGGAGAAACTTTTGAAGCGACGTCCTATGGCCCGTCGTGTATACAATACAATATCTTATCTGGGGAAGTGGAAGGTGAAGAGGACTGCCTTACATTGAACATTTTCACAAATTCGGTAAGCTTCTGGTTTCGCTAGATGTATGCATAGACAAGTGGGAAAGGTAAGCCTAATACACAAACTTATTTTATTATGTTTTGTTTAACACAAACAGCTTCCGCGTCTACGAAACAGGAAGAAGGAGCTTTATCCCGTGATGGTGTTCTTTCATCAAGGTTCGCCGTCTCATAAACATAATATAACATAGCAAAGTATCAAATTACCCAGTGACTCGAAATTTCCGTTAAAAAAATTAGGCATTTAATGATTTCAAAATTACAGGGGCCTTCATGTTTGGGACGAGCAAAGATTTTGAAGAAAAATACTTTATGGACGAAGATGTGGTACTCGTTACAGTTCAATATCGTTTAGGTTGGTTACTTTAGGCTGTTCTAAATATCACTCTTTTTTGCATATTGTAATTTTTTTATCCATATTCTCATTTTATTTCTCGTTTTCTCTTTATAGGCGCTTTTGGTAAGATGGAGAATGCTAATTTAATACCATCCAACGTTAATTGAGAGTATTTATGGTGAACAAATAAGGTTGAATATAGACCTTCATTCGGGTTGGTTTGGTATATTATGTGTTTATTTACTTCACAGGATTTTTAAATACGCAAGGAGACTCTGACGCCAAAGGAAATCAAGGTGTGAAAGAATAATCCTAAATAATGTTTGAACGTTTACTTTTTGCCAAGTTTTTTTTAATCGTCTGTTTTCAAACGACATGCAGGTCTGAAAGATCAGCTTCTCGCGCTAAAATTTATTCGAGATGAAATTCATAATTTCAATGGTCAAAAGGATTCAGTGCTTATCTTTGGAGAGTCTGCTGGAGCTTCCAGGTAAATTGAAATTGATTAACTTTAATTTAACACATTGTATCATTACGCATTAAAATGTTATTTGGATAATTTCTTCCAGTGTACACTACCATTTGTTGAGTGATAAAAGTCGAGGTAAATGACCGATTCAACCTTGAAACTCGCAAACAC
>JAHZNE010004779.1:0-16303 GCA_027744055.1 Callyntrura sp. NNG-2020
AGTTAGGTAAATTGAGTGCCAACCTAAATTTGAGGGCAAATCGGTAATATAAAAATATATTCAATGGAAACTTGATAATTAAGAAACTCTAAATGAGGGAACATTTTAATAATTATGATACTGATATTTAGTGATATCGTGGTCACTCAACTGTTCTATCATTTCTACAAAAAACAGTCATAGCAATAACAATTCTTTGCCAACATGATTTTACAACAATAAAAATTTTCTGTAAAACCGATATTTATTGAGTGTTTTAAATTTTGTATGATTTTTCAGAAATTGGTACTTTAGGTAGTGGCATACCCCATAGCAGCATTAGTTGTAAAGCTGATGTAACTGTTTAATGAAATGAATCCCCAGTAACACGTGCAAACGGCCTATTTCCACTTTGCAGCTAAAATATACTCCATTTATCCCATATATAAATGAACCTATATTATAATCAAGATACATGAAACAGCGTGAGAAATAAACGAATTCGGCATTTGCGTATTTTATACAGAAAGAGGTTCTGAAGCTCTGTATATGGAAGTAACTCCAACTTGACACATTTTTACTGGATGTAAATATATGATTATGTCATTTCAATGCATGAACAGATACCCGAATCATATCAGAACGTACCAGCGAAATGTACAAGTGTAATCATAACTTATATTGATTTGAAGATACCTACATCACAGATAACGTAAGTTAATTAAAAGTCACTGTAGTCGGCGACAACTTGTAACCTAGCAAACATCATATGTTTTATAAATAATAAGAGTACAAGTGTAATCATAACTTATATTGATTTGAAGATATCTACATCACAGATAACGTAAGTTAATTAAAAGTCACTGTAGTCGGCGACAACTTGTAACCTAGCAAACATCATATGTTTTATAAATATTAAGTCAACTCTGCAAACAGAAACCGTCATGCAATTCCACCTGCATGTATCGTACCGTATCCATAACATGTAGGTATATAATTTCATGTTTCTAGATTGGCTTGCTTGCCGAAGTCTCCGTTGGCGATACTTTTAAAGGAAAGAAAACACTTTATATTTAATTAACCTACTTTAGCTCAATCTTGCTTCCACATTGCATTTCTCCCGTTTATTTAAAAGAATATTAAATACAAAAGTTTTCTTGCATGTTTCATATTTAAATTTTTTTTCCTCCATCTTTTTCTCTCCGTTTTCTTTGTGTCATGATAGCAAACCAATGATTTGACTTCACAAAAAGTTTGAAACCACCTTCGAAACCCCCATAAAAAGTTTTGCTTTTCTTTACTTTTTCCTGTATCACATATTTCGCAAAGTATTTATAGTGATTTAGAGCGTTTAAGTAGAAAATCCCCATTAATTCAAATTTTGAAAGCACATGTAAACCACACGTTTGCTTCCAGCAAAAATGTTTTGTCCTTTCATACGGCAACGACCAGAATGAAAAAAGAGTCGTTTGCAAAAAGTTTTCCTTTTACCAAAATGACTACAGCATACCGTAAAAGAAAATTGTGCGAACGCACACCGACAGACTAGAGAAGACGAAGAAGACCTATGTGTAGTTCCTAATGTAAACTGGTTTTTCTTCAAGCACGGCTTGCGACAAAAGCCGCAAGGGATCAACAGGAATTCATTATTTTCGAAATTTACACGATTCGCTAAGGAACCACCACGTGAAGTGAAAGAAACACACACGAAAAGAAAGTTCGGGACAGACACTAAAACAACAACACTTAAAGCAATATAATAGGTATGCCGTATGAGATCACTTATCTATATCATAATACCACAAACAAAATAGCCAGCCGTTTGTTCTTCAAGCGCTCTACAAAGACTTTTGAACGTTTTCACTCGAGTTCCTTTCTCCGTCTCTTTTCTTTATGTGCGGTTAGTTGTATTTCTGCTGGTGGTGGCGTTGTTCATTTTGTTTCTGCAGCGTTGAAACTGGAAGGAACAGTTTCATAATAACTTTTCATATTATTATGTACACACTGAAGGCAGTAAGATAAGCATAATGATATTGCATCCTAATAGGTTATGTTATTACTATTATGCTTTTAATATGCACCACGTCACACTACACTATGTAAATAAATATGTATGGTTTTACGAAAGAGCAAAAAATCGACGGGAGCAGTGTACCTGCTGAAATTGAAAACATTCTAACTTCTTCATTTGTTCGGGAAGTAAATTATCAAATTTTAAAAAAGACAACGAAAAATACACAGAATAATCTGTTTCCATTTGCATTTTAATTAAGTATGCATGGGATTCGTTAAAATAATAAACAGAACGAAAGATGCAGATGGTGATAGACCATCCATGATCAAAACATGTACCTTTAGGACTTAGGACTGTAGCTGTAACATTGCAAAATAATGCGTGAAATGCATTGCAGGATCTAAAGTTGCCGCCACCACCACCTAACTCTCTATCACAGACTAATTAATTATATTGATTAATTCTTCTAATTTTAAACTAAATTCCGTGCATCTGCAATTTGCATGCAAATTTGTTTGCTAATTAATTGGGGTGTTGTCTGTTCTTCCGAGGCCATTGATTGTGTAGCTGCAGTAAACCCATGTACATAATTGCATTTGTGCTCAAAATTGTTACAGCGCGAACAAAAGTAGAGAATGCACCATTATTTGCTCGTAGACAAGTTCCACCCTCCTTTCTCAAGCCACTCAAGACGTCAGTATGTACATTTCCGCAATCACTTCACTCTCCTTACTTTTCTTTATTTTCTTCATTTTTCTCCAGTCAGCAGTTCCTCCTGCACAGAAGAGCAGAGCAGGAAAGTCGTTCATTTTGCTGTCAGGTATATTCTCTCGTTCTCACCCGTTTCCCACTACCAGCATCACACTACCTTCAAAATTGGTAAAAGGGTAAAAGCTGAGCTAGATGAGGGAAGAAAGGAAGAGTTGTTATGCTGCTGTGAGAACGACGAAGAAAGGAAAAAGTCTCTCGAGACAATGACCGCTCGTGATGACAATGATCCGTAAATTTCTTCTACTGACACATCCATATTTTTACCGCGGCTTATGTACATATACCGCCCTTCATATACCTCTACATCCGTATTAGCGATGAGCAAAAAGAAAAAGAAAGAGAAACAATAACGACGATGACAATGGTCACACACACACACTTAGGTACATGGGCATTGGCATATAAATACCATATAAAAGTAACGAGGTAGCCATACTATGTTCCAGACAGGAGATTCCTAAAGGGTTACATTCCCACAAGAATAATGTATACATTATTATTTTTTGCGTTTCTCTCTGTAATACCAGTAGTTTCCTTCGTAGGAAAGTAGAGAAAGAGAGGAGGCAAGCAAAGGTAAGTTAGTAACAGCAAAGCATTTTCCATTTATCAAGTTACTTTACTCCGTCCCTGCGTATGCCTTCCCCAATGTATGTTTTGTTTCATATCTTGTGCAAGAGGAATAAAGGGAAGACGACGGTCTAAAAATATATTATTATGAGATGCCCATCATGCCGGAGCATAATGTGTTGAGTGTGTGTGAGTGTAGCGCGTATTCCACTTTTTCGCTCTTTTCTTCCCAGTGCCCCCTCTCTCTTGTTGAACACTTTATTCTTCCTATTTTTAAGCAAACCTGCTTCAACACACTGGCTATTTATGGTGCTAACCACTTTACAGAATAAAATAGATAAACGGCCAACATCGTATAGGTACGTTTATATATATTTTTTTTACTTAGATGGGAGACTGGTCGTGGACTCTGGGAAGAGCCCTTCTCTGTAGGCATGACACGTTCCCTGACACATTCATCCATAAATGTAAGAAAGGAGGTAAAAAGGCGCAGTGTTACAGCACCACCGCCACCACCATCTCCCTGTTGTAGCCCCTTAAACTCTGTACTTATAGAGCGGCACAAAAGAAGGAGTCAGCGACGCATAATGCTTCCCCGTGTCGTTGTGATGATTGTGTGTGCTGTATAATAATAAGTAAGCAGGCAAGCAAAAAAATGTAACATTTTGTGTAAAGGCGCCTCTCCCATTTTTCCATCCCATCCTCCTTGTTCTGCAAGCGCGTCCTTAAGGAATCATCTTTTCAGATTCACACAACCCATTTTTGTTCAATTTGTGTGAAAAGGCAACTGCTGCCTTCTTCTGGTAAATTGTATGGTCCACAATAATACTCGCGCACGGAGTAAATTGGAAAGAAGCACGACACGACACTCGGGTGGAAGACTACACGGTGACCGCGTCGTCATTCTTTTATAACGTTGTTACGATATTTCTCTTTTACATTTTTTTCTCGGAAAACATACATTTTTCTACTGACACAAAAGCACAGCAGTGACGGTGGTGGTGGTGGTAATAGCAAAGAGGAAAGGAGGAAACCTGAAGAAGGCACAACGCTGTCTTACTGTCAGCAGAGAGGTAAGCAAAAAATATCATCCAGGCATGGCTTGCCAAGAAAAAATAAGATGAAGAGGTTCATGCTCGAGCATGAGAATTACCGTCACCGTCACCAACCTCTTCTTACGTCCTTTCTGTTCTCACGCACACATGGAGAAAAAGATATAATAAAAGTGATCAACGATGATCTATATATTGTGTCACAATACACGGTCATACTCACAGCAAAGAAAAGACTGTGTATGGCCTATCAGTATTCCCAGTCCCTATTCAACTTGTGTGTACTTACGTCGACGTATTTTGCTTGCAACTTCTCCTTCACCGTGTGGTGGACACTTACTCTGGGACAATCATAGCCACAAGTGAAATGCCGTTGCCTTATGCGGAAAAAATACGGAGAAGTAATATGGGTGGTGGTGGTTCATAGAATGGTAGACATGTACACACAGATCATATAAAATTTAACGCCTCATATTTCCTCGAGAAATTTATGCATTTTCGTGGAAAGCGGTGATAATAAGGTAATGGATATGGTATCGTCAAAAGAAAAATCTCAAATTTTTTTCTATAACAGAAATCGTTCTCGCTCTTTTCATCTTTTTTACCTGCTGCTAGTCTCATCCAATTTATCGATTAGCACACTATTTATAGTATTCACATTAACAGGTTCCCACACAGACACGTTCCCTTATACTGGTAGCAACCTTACAAAGACATATTTTTATCTCGGATAGTCAAAAGGGTTAAGTCAAGCACGAACGGAGGAAGGTACGCGAGAAGTCACGTTAACTTATTAAGATATAGACACCAAGTCTACAGCTTATACCTAATATTACACAACGAAACGCAACGAAATACTCTAGTTAAGTGGATCTCTATGCATGTCTTTGCTATATAGGCAGTACCACTTCCATTTTTTCTGGTTCTTGCAAGTGAAAGACCCTGCACTTTTAATATTTCATGCATATAATTGATATAATGTCACCTTTTTATTCATGATATATTTTCCTAATAAAACAGCTTTAAATATGGAACGAGCAAAGTGCATCCGGATCCGGAGCTACTCAGAGGAGAAAGATCAAAGGTGGCAAAGAAACTGGATAAAAATCTCTTTAGTGGCTCGCCCAGAAAGAGATATGCCTGGAAAGTGGGTAAGTAGTGTATTTTTGTTGTAAAAGCCCCTTCTATTTCCCCGTTTTCTTCCTCATTATTAGCAGCATTAGTGGCTGTTTTCAACTTTTCACATCATCGAGCCTTCTACGCGGACAACGTCAAGGCTAACAAAAGTAAGATCGTTTATGGGTTTTGTAGATATGGTAGTAGGCAACATACATACATATAATAATGGGCTAGCTTGTTAGCGAAAAAGTTATGGGATGGTCTGACGTTGATGATGATGACCGTGATTAAGATGATGGAGAGGTGCATATGAGTGGTTGTGGTAAGCAAAAACATATCTCTTCCATACTACCATTTGGTTTGTGTGCGTGATGTCTGTATATACGTTCTCTACGATATGGTATATATCATCCATAATACGCGTTGAAGATATATCACGTAACAGAAATGTTTCCTTCACACGAAAAAAAGAAAGTAAAGTGTCAGCTAACCAACTTTCTCTTTCTAGAAAAATTTGCCTTGGTGGCTGTGTTATATTCCAATAACATGTCTTCCTCAATGTTAAGCGTTATTGGGTTACAATACAACCAACGAACAGTAACCCCGCACCCATAAGTCAGGCTACAGTTATCCCTGTATATGTTTACGCAATCGTAATGTTTAGTTTCTCACAAGCAGTAGTAAGTTTTCTTTGTGCGTGTAGCTTTCACCGATGTCCTGGAACTGGTTAGATTTGCGAAGGGTTGCTGGGCCACAACCATAACCTCAAGGAAGTTAAACAAGTACTGCGGGAAAATAACTGAAATTAAAGAAGTTTGTTAGGTCGATTTTTGTTGGACTTTCATTTATTCTAGCATATACCTACATGACAGTTTGTATTCTTTTCACTTTTCCATGGGATACCAAGTTAGTCCAACAAACAGGATCACAAAAAAATACTCTCTGTTCAGTATAACGTAACCGTTGACATTTTTCTAAGAGAGTGTGTGCGTTTGTGTGCTCGGTTCCCTTGTCGTGATGACAGCGAGGAGGATCATGATGTAAGTATACATTAGAAACAGGAAATGCAGTGTGTGTGTGGATGGATAGTATCAAACCCGTACGTAAGCTGTGGTTAGTAGGGAAGATTTGTTTATGAGCAGACCTATACCTTTATATGTGCGTTTCCCGCTACATAGAAAGTTTTTTGACAAGCGACCACACTTCTCCAGTGTCGGGGTACTACTGTTGAGTAAGAGTTGAGAATAAACTAGACTAGGAACGACGAGAAAAAATTAGAAAACCAGTCACGAACTTTTGTGTCATTCTTCAAATACTGACTTTCGTTACTGGTACTTTTGTCGTGTATAACCCCAAGTGGATACCGTATAAAATTGCCTACTTTCAACGAGCCCAGGCTGTAAAATAGATCTTTCGGAACGATTCCTCCTGTTTTAATATGAGGCTTAATACGTATACATACCTAACTTCGCGTTAAGGATAGACAGACATCTTTGGAGAATTTGCTCTTCTATTGTCGTCTCGCCACCATCATCACAAAAAAACAGGAGGAAACCTTATTGAGCTCGCCTCGTCAAGTCCTGTCAAAAAGAAGCGTGTTCTAAACCCTCCTTCTCTGGGACTTGGGACCGTGAGGGTGCTTTTGCATGTCATTTGCAAGAATGAGTGCAAGAAGTGACGGTGTCAACAGGAACAGCGTTTCAGCTGGGTCTATCACTGACTTACGGTACTTAATACAGGGTTGTTATTTTAAATTATAATAATAGTATCTAATAAGTAAACTGAGCCGAATCTTCCTGTAGCTTCCACACATGGATACACACAGTCAGACTGGAAAATATGAATAAGGAGTGATCTAATAAGATGACCCTATTATTATTGTGGTAGGTAATTGTGTTATGAAATGACCATATAGACGGTGTTTTGCTTATAAAATATTTACGTTGTATACAAAGTCGTTACTATTGCTATTATTATTAGCAAAGGTTATGCAAAACACATTGTAGGAAAGTATTTCAGACACTAACCAGCAGTCATCCATTCTTTTTATCAACAAGACAGGCGTCAACTAAACAAGAAGGCTGTCAAGAAGGACGTTGATGAACGAGAACTTGAGTAGTTTGTAGGAAGCTCATAAATATATTTGGGAGGGAAAAGTAGTATGAAAATGCGCGCCTGTCTCTGGTTTCTTTCACCAGAGGAGTAACAGCATTACAATAACAAGGAACAGAGAACGGCATTGTGTAGTAAGTCATTTTTGCATAGTGTTGGAAACGAGAATCCCTAATTAAGTAAGAATATACGGGTGCATGCGGAGGAGGAGGAGGAGGAGGAGAAGCGGAGAAAACAACCAGCACTCTAATTCTGTATGTTTACATCAAGAAAATTTAGCAGAGTTGAAAAGGTACATTTTCTGGTATTTCTTTCTTTGTTGGAATGCTATAAGTTTGGACTTTTCTGCGTATTTCTAGTCGATTAGTTGGAAGATGACGATGATGATGGGGGTTGGGAGACGGGAAAAGCGGACGGGTAAAAAACCAGATGTGTTTTGATCCATTTTATTCTCTCTTTTCAGCAGAAGAGAAAGACAGGAAGAAGAAAAAGCATTTTTCACTGGGCATCATCTGTCATACTAAATTAATGCGTAGAAGAGACATTTTGTTGTAACTTTTTCAGAGTATAAATATGCGTGCACGTTTTCAACGAAAAGCATGTCTTTACAACTTTACAGCACCTTCACACTTGCAACAAAACTAGCCTCCCTTTTTGAATCGTGGAAAGTGTGCTGGCGTATCTTTCTAACTAATTTGAATATGAAAAGCTGTACTAACAAGGAAATCTTGTTAAACTTTGGGGAAAAAATAAGAATTTTGTAGCGTTTCAAAGTTTTCACCAAAAGAACACTAAATAACCGAAAATGAAACTGGATGGTCTGCACTATGAATGGGATATCTGCAAACTGTGTTAGATAGAGCTAACCGTAAGTTGCTATAGTTTCATATGAGACATTCTCCTAAACTTTACAAACAACCTTATTACTGCCATATCATTCTCCATTCGTCACTTGTTACCTTCTAATTTAAAGCTCGCTAACCATTTACAGTCCCCACAGTGTGCATTGCATTGTGCCACATTTATTTTTTAGACAAAATTGTTGCTTTAACTCCGTAATAAACAAACAAACCTTGAAAATACTTGACATGGCGCAACAAAGGCATCGTCAAGGCTTTTCATTAGATACCTATAGGCTGCTGCACACTTTCCTTCTTTTTTTGAACAAGGCGAGATTTATTTGCTTCTCTTGAAAGGAAAGTTGCTGGGTTGTTGTGTAACTTAACTAAAAATAGACAGAGCCTTCGAGCAACCTTGGAAGCTTTTGAAATTATCTTTGTCATTCCAGCAGTTTTTGTATATATTAACGACATTGTGTGCTGGCCAAAGGATAGAAGTCAAGGACATTTGGCTATTCGCCGAGCCGTATACAATCTTCAATAGCCGTACATAGCCACATCAGCAAGAGTGGCTAAATGGCAGAGAGAGAGAGAGAGAGAGAAAATAGTTACGATATAGAGTAATAAAATTTAAACCGAGAATATACAGAAGAACGTTTTCCGAATTTAGTTGTTCACTGTGAACTGCTGTATATTGTAGGCTGGAGGCTTCACACAATATTTGCTTTCGTTTCTGGTTTTTGCTTGGCGGAGTATAATATTTTGAGGCTTTATAAATTTCTTGGATGCTTTCTTCTGAGATTTTTTGCCTGCCAAGCAAAAGTAGTGTCATTAAGGGGAAACACAAGCGAACAGTTTTGCTTTTTATGAGGCGTGTAAGTCATTAAAACAGCCTGAGGTTTTTAATATGCTAAATATTGCTGGTTGTATTACTAAACTGAAATATAATACCAAAGGGGCCCATCATGCATAGCCTTTTCGTACACATGGCTTATTTTTTCAGAGAAATTTCCCCACACTTTTGTGTACAAGATAAGAGATAAACGGACTGTGCAACTACTGCCTAGGACGCTGGTATTTTGTAAAGCAAAAGAGGCTCAGAAAAGTAAATATTGCCAAACTTTTGTTTACTGCCGTGGTGTTTCCTGCAGCCCGTTTTTGAATGTGAGTATAATTTACATTTAACATTGTATTGTTATTACAGATAATGGGAAAGCACGTACGGAGGAAAAGAAAGCAATCAGAAAGGGCGCAAGCTTCGCCCTTTCGCCAACATCATTGCTGTAACTTTTCACAAACAAAAATGACGTACAACTGTATTCTGGAAGAGCAAGAAGAAGGGAACTTCGTCTTCCTTCTCTCGCTTAGGATCTCTCTTCGCCTTATTTCTATTCTGTATTTAAAAAAGTACTTTCCTCGTTGCATAAATAAACTTTAATCAGTCTGACTGCTATTCGAACTGGTGTCTCGACTTTCTCCACATGTGTGTTTGTGTGTGGTGTATATGCAAGTTGGAAAAGGTAATATTTCTTTCTCTACGACTTTAAATGAATTTTGTGAGGCTATTAAATTTATTATGTTAAATATTAACTGACACCGGGAACAACCAGGCTAACAGCCTAACCGGTAGTTACTGAGGGAGAAGAAAGTACAAGTCGCCACCATTAAAAGTGAAATAGCATAAGGGAAACGTGTTAGGTACTCACAGTACAGCTTTCTCCTTGCCGACCTCTATGAAAGGATTGTGGATGATGCTCTCAGTGTGTATTTCTTTTTACATTTAACGGTTACAAGTTACAATACAATAGAAAATGGAGGATCTGGCCACATTTAAGAATGGAGCTCTCTGCTTAGTCATATTATAGGCAGCTGTTGAAGTATTCTTAGAGTTGTCTCAGTTTCAGACTAAACGGCGGAAAAGTTCATTACTCTCTCCCTCTGGACAGAAAAACATGGGACAACGGGAACGTTCTACTATTAAAAGAGGCCACTTCCCACAAAAGAAAATGAAATCGGAAAAGGAAACAAAGCCAAGGCTTTCAAGTCTACAAATATACCGGGAGAAACGACGTACGCCAAACACCAAACAATATTACTTTATTGCACACAACGATTCGTAAATCGCAGCTCGTGTAAACAACATATGCTCGCGTGATTATATTCCAAGTAATAACAACTTTCTCGAGTAAAATGCTAAACGTAATGCGAGAGCTTAAAATAACTTCTTACGTAAAACACAGTTTTGGGTGTGTACATATCCCTAAACCTACTGCGTTTATCGTTAAGCCCTTTGGCAAATCTAAATTTTGAAAGAGCTATTCCCTTAGATTTTATGTATACGGCCACTTCATATTACCATAAAGGACAATTTTCCTGTAAGCAAAATAATAATGAATGCATCAGATAATCCGAACAGGGATGAGGATGAGACAGAAACACGACAATACTTTAGACGAGGATATTGTGTAAATACAGCTTCACAACGTCCCGGTTTGCAGTGACATTTTCTCCGATATATTAAAGTATTCACATTTATATTGCGTCATTACTATTAAACAAGCTGTACATGACAGGCCACTACTACCAGTACTGCTGCTGCTACTAGTACTACCACTACTACTACTACGAGAGCTGTGCTTTACGACGACACACCTTTAAAAAAAAAGAAAGTACAAAAAGCAGTAAATCTTAAATAGAGCATAAGTTTTTCCCTAAAAACTCACTAAAACACACATTACGTAAGTAAAGTGTGAGTCACAGAGCGTGTATAAAACACATGCAAGTTGAATGTGTGTGTCTACTTTGTTGAGAAAGTTGGGTTCATCAGCTATGCAAATTGTTCCATTATTTCTTGCTGTACAAAAAGAAGGAACGAGAAGCAGAGAGAAAGAGAAAGAAAGAGAGACCAAGAAAATTTCTTTTTAAATGGGTTTATCATTCTTTTTTCAACAAAACTCCGGTCATTTCTTCACTTTTACCACCATTACTAACGTTGCTGCTGCTGCTGCTGTTACATTTTTGATTACGCTTGCAAACTTCAGAATTTTATTGCGAAAACGATGGAGTATGCGTTAGCGTAGTCGCAGGCATAGTCATTTTAGCATTCATGTACAACCCTCTTGTTTCATAACTTCTAGAAGTATATCTATGACTACTTCTACAGCTTTGATGATGCATTTTGAACTTGTTTGTATGTTGCAGCCTGCCATTATGGATCCCAATAGTGAGAATCTTGGCTACTACTGCTCTTCCACGGGAAACGAGAATGTAAAGCTGCATAAAATCCAATCTAATGCGAATGAGTACTTACAGAGAAGAAAGAAAACATAGTCACTGTAAATTGTGTGTGTGTGTATGTGTGTGGTAGTGTATGCCTTTCTGTGTGTTGCTAAATCCATTTTGTTTTGTAACCAAGTTTCCCTTTCACTTTCCCATTGTGCTCGTGTGAGACGAGCTATTATTCGTTGCGAATGTTGAAAGCTTAAGTATGGCATGAGCATGTTGATGATGGTGAAACTTGTTCTGTTTCCTTTTTCTAAGAATAAGCAAGAAAGTTTGCCCCGCAGGTTTTAAATAGGACCAGTTGTGTAAATACTAAATTGTGTACACAAACTGCTGCTTATTTTATTTTTTCTCTGTTGGCACTGACATAATTTACTGCGTAAAATTATTTGTTGGGGTGTATTTGAATACCGTTATTGCTGTATGTAGAAAAAGCACGACATTTCACACTTCATACGCAGACACACTGAGATGATGTAAGCAGCGCATTGTGCTGTTGGATAGACGAGTGATCATTTGTTAGACAAGGAAAATACCATACTGTTAGAGTAAATTGACATCCCAGATATACTAGGTAGTATAGACTGTCTCCAGTACGGGGGTACGGATAGAGATATTCAATGCGTGCACATTATCAGAAACAAGCGAAAAACTAGGGTATCATTTCCTCATTCCAGAGCTGTTCTCATTTTGTGAAATGTTTGTGAAAATTGTGTTTCACAACAAAGGAATATATATACACACATTAGGACAAAAGAAGACAAGATGGAAAGGAAAGAAAATCAGAAATACTCAGAAAATTAAAATTACTTTTTACATTCTTTCTTTTGTAGCACGTATCTTTCGGTTATTAGGGTAACATAGTCATTACTGTAATGTCTATAAGACATAAAATAACTACGCTAAAAACGGCGAACATACGTAAAGTAGGGACAATTAGGGGTACAAGATAATTTCAAAAGTGGGACATCTCCACAATACAAAGCAAAAGCATGTCTTGCTAAATATTTGTTCTATTTTTGAAAAGTTAATTTTCAGTGACTTGCTTTTATTACTAATCCTCCTTGCGCAGACTGTCTGCTAAAAGTTAATCTCAGCTTATTGAAATGTTTGTTGGGTTGGAAATGTAATTCATTAAATCTTGGTCACAATTAAGGATAAAAGTTCAAACATTCCCGTTTTATACTGCATTCTACGTTTAGTTTGAGATAATTATTGTAATCTCCAATGTTCATATACTGTAAAACATCGTCACATATGTGCATAATGTATAGCAATTTCGGTCATGCAATGTAATCATATGTATAGAAACACCCAAATGTTAAATTTTAGTAATATTTACCAACTTTCAAAAAAATATATCCATTCGAGTATCTGGGTACGTTGTATGATTGTATGTTCCTTTTTCGAAATGATGATGGCGCATAGGAAGCATTTAACAACTCAGTTCCAAAGTAGTTTTCAGAGAAGAGTATACAATGACGATTATGTACCATATGATACTGCAATGGCTGAACACACTGGAAGCGGACAGATTACAGTGCAGTGCACAATATGAAATCATAATTGGCAAAATTGTCCCTTCCCTATTACAGCGTAGTTATTATTTCAGGTTATATTTACATCCGATTATGTTATAAGAAAAAAGCATGTATCACATACTATATTAGCTACTTCATCTCGCAATTATTCCACCCTATTTAGCATCGTCATATTTTTTTTCTATTAAGCTTCCAAAGGTTTCCTTTCAAGTGCTCAAACTCAGAAATAACATATTTATTATTGGTCATAAAGTACTCCATCGCACTTCAATCGAATTCCTTTTCCGTTGGCCAAAGAAAATAAATATTTCTGGAGTTGTCTGACAATTTTTATGCCCATTTCCCCTAAAGCCGACTCACTTCCAGCAGCACATTCCTAAAGCCCTGAAAATCCAGTGGCCTACATTTTACAAATAGGGAGACGAGACATCTTGAGATTTCGAGTAGGCATATATATAGAAAAAAGCTCTGCTGTAAGTACATATTTACATGTAGTAATAATAATGAATCTTATAGATGAACTAATCCCGACTTAAAACTATAACTGTCCATTTAGCCGAGCCCATGCCCTGCCATCTTGAATACGGTATGTTTGTAATACGTCTTATTGTTAGTAGGATTTTCTAGTGGTTGACTGACATCTTTAATTCGCCAAATGTGGAGAGGTTTCCCTTTTCCATGTTCTCCTCATGCCACAAAGCTTTACACATCTGGCTCTGAAAACTTGGTGGTATTTTGTAGCACATGCCTAAATAAACACTATTCTTGCACCAACACTTCATGTTCGTCTTGTTACCGCAACTTCAGAATTGGATGAAATCTCTCCAATCAAGTCAAACAAACAAAAAAGAAAACATCATATTTTTCTTTCAGAAGAACGCTTTAAGCTCGATTGGTTTTACTGTTGTTGTCATCATGTTGGTATATACACAAACAGAGAAAACTTTTAAAATGTATGATATGTGGTGATACATACGCAGCTATAATTTACGTTGAGACAAGATTTCCGGGAACACACGAAGTAGCAGAAATACTGACGAAAATACAACAAAAAATTCTGACTACGATGGCATAAACCTGGTATTTTATTAAGAAGTCACACTGCCAGCAAGGGATAGACAGCTTGCAATTTTTCAAGCACCCGCCATCACACACAGCCCAAAAAAGTACCTATCTTTCTTCTTTATCCATTTTCGTTTTCCACTTCAACTTGGTTTTCTTCCTTCTCATACAGATCAAATAACACATGACAAGTTTGACATGTTTTTTATCCAATGCCATTTTAGCGTCAAAGGAGAAAAATAACTGGGAGATGGGTAGAACCTTTTTTGCACATATAAAAGGGGGGAAACAATAAAAGATAGATGCATGTTTGTGTGTTATCAAGAAAATAGAGAAAAGTCAGTTAAAATTGAGCTTTTCAACTTTTGGCATAAAAGCTAAATTTTTCAAAAAGTCAAAAAGGACGGAGTGATTGCGTGTTAGACAGCTTTATTTTTTTATTTGGGGTGAAAAACACACGAATACAGAAGAAAGCCAAGAAGAAGGGTGATATAACACAAAAAAGGTTTTTACTGTAGGTGACGTTTGCAATACAAGCTACAGACAACGCGTGCATAATAAATATTTGAAATCAGCAATAAAAACGTTTGTTCTGATCGGCTTTGTTGCGTCAGGAGAAAGTACTTTGACTTGATTAAATTTTAAACCCACATCTGCATTTTTACTGCAGTTGGGCTGTCTGAAGGGAAATCGGCAAAAAATTTACATAAAATTTGCAAAAGTTCCATTAAAAGAAAAGGAACTTTCTCTTCACCATGTCTAGTTTCAATACCTGCAGGCGTATAGATATCGTTTTAACTCCTACGCAGCCCTAGTACCCCACTGTCTGCCTGTCTTTTTTACTCTTACATTCCATGGAAGCTTACCCCATCAACCATTTTTCAAACAAACTCTTTAAACCAGTCATTAGCAATACTACTTCTACTACATACAATGTTAATGCCATTTTAGTGTACTTGAAAATCGCCGTATTGTCCAATATAACAAAGTGATCCAACTCGTAGTTCTACACATTTTATTTTGTTTTGTCTGACTGACTAATAGTTAACTTGTCTCTAAATGTTAACAAAAATCAGGCTACCCGTTTTCATATCAGCCAATCAAAACTGAAATTGGAGATATATGATGTCAAATAATATGTAATAAATGCTGTATGATTTTGTAATTTATTTGGGTGGCTTTTGGCATTTGGATATGATGAGGAAAATGAATGAAATAAAACTAAACTGGAGACGTTATGTTGCTACGTTCTGATATAATTATACGCATTGCTACATTACATTACAATTCCTAATAATTTTCTACGATTTCAGCAGCTGGAGTTATATAACTCTTGTTTGTTTTTTTTGATTTATTTGAACTTTTGGGTATCTTGAATTAAACTGCTCTCAAGTTTGGTTTGAATGACGATTGGCAACGCACATAGATTCTACTAAACTATACTATCAATATACTAGAAAAGTAACAATAATTGAGCTTATTTTATTGTAATTCATCATTTCATCTCATTTCGTTTTTGATATTTCCACACATAATTAATTTGTTGGGTAACGATAATCCTTCTTTGTTCGACTGCTTAGATTCGTGGTATGATTTACTCAATTTTGTTTCGCAACTTTCTTGTTGATTGCTTGGCAACATTTGACTTCAACGTGGAAAATGATGGTTGGAAAAGTGTATAGAACACTTGACATTACTGTTGGCGTAGGAGTGAAATGTATACAGATCATTTCGGTTATGCAAATATTTCGGCGAAAGAAGATTGACGAGAGGTTGTTATCAAATTTTTCCAATACACAGAACTATTTCTGCTACATGCTTGATAAGGGCAGTGGCAGTCATGAGGGAGATTACGATTACATAAGAGAATGTGACACGGTAATAAGATTCGATGATAAGATTTACAAAAGCCAAATAATTTTAATTAATGCAAACTGGATGCAGCAGTTAAAACTAAGTTTTACT
>JAHZNE010004780.1:0-15882 GCA_027744055.1 Callyntrura sp. NNG-2020
CTACTAACTTGCCAAATGAATTTTTTTATGAAATGCCCTACAAATTGCCTTTTAGCTACAATTACGCTGGGACGAAGGTAATACAACACAGGGGAAAATAGATAACGATAACAAGCTGACTGATAATCTGTGTGAAGCGTAGCTGCAACGTAATATTTCCTTTTGCTCCAAGCGTGTTTAATAATAAAAATTGAATAATTTTCAGGAATGCATCACATCAATCATTTGGGTATTTAAACTGAGCGAATTTTCGTTTCTCCCGAAAACTAAAGATGGCGTTTATTTCCAATCCTCCCAGGAGGTTTCTCCTTCTTGGTGGATTCCTCCATATGTAGTCCCTGAAGCAAATTTTGGGATCCTCCACTGCTGGAAGCTGGAATATGTGATGCGTAACGGCAGCTCTGTTACTCTCGTGAGGCACACCAAGAACGTAAAGATGGGGGTCATTAAAACACCGTTGTAGCTCTCATTTTCTTTTTGGTGTAATTTTCCCGTATTTTCGCCACAACCAATGAAACAAATCCAATACATGCCGTGGTGGTTAAAGGTGAAAAAGGCCCTCATGAAAAAATAATGGCAGCTTTTGTTTTCGGGCGGGGTTATCTGCAGCGTAAACTGGGCTGCTAGCAGCAGTCGTAGTACTAATTTAGGTAACAGCGTCAATTATGCAAATAACAACCGGTCGTACCCATTTTTACGAGGAAAATATACCTCCCAAATTCCCTACGGCTCCCCGGGGAACAAGAGAGAGAGAGAAGAGGAAATTAAGTAATTTTCCTCTACTTCTCCCAAGCACCGTTGTTGTTGTTGTTGCGTGTCGGAATAAAATTTTACCGGAGCAAAAGGAATCCCTAGACGAACATCGTCTCGTTATTTCATTATTACCCATTAGGAAAACAGCTTCATATTCGCTCACTACATGTGTGTCGTTTATTGGAGAGGGAAAATTGAATTTGGGTGGGCATTCCGACTCCCAGACCCAGTGACTGTATTACAACTTCTCTGGCTGTAAACGGGAAAATGACTGTTTGGAAATGGGGTATTTCATCTTAATTTGAGAGGGAACCACCTCCTTGTCACTTCTTTTCATAAATTGAGAGGCATTCCATTAATGTTGTCACGTCAAAAATAAAACTTTATCCTCTCCTCTCTTTCTCTGCCTCCAAAAATAAAAAAATCCGAGGCTAAAAATAAACCAAGTCGCGTACCACCGGCGGCGGAACTGGGGGGTTCAGAGGGGGAAAGGAGAAACCACTTCCTGTGATGAGTAAAATCTATATTGTATGCTGCCCCGGGAAAACCCCTAACCAGGGGACATGTGCCCCCGTCCCCCTGGTTCCGTAGACCCTCACACTTCTTTTCATAAATTGAGAGGCATTCCATTAATGTTGTCACGTCAAAAATAAAACTTTATCCTCTCCTCTCTTTCTCTGCCTCCAAAAATAAAAAATCCGAGGATAAAAATAAACCAAGTCGCGTACCACCGGCGGCGGAACTGGGGGGGTACAGAGGGGGGAAGGAGCAACCACTCCCTGTGATGAGTTAAATCTATATTGTATGCTGCCCCGGGAAAACCCCTAACCAGGGGACATGTGCCCCCGTCCCCCTGGTTCCGTAGACCCTCTTCAAACAACAAAGTCTTTCTAATAAACTCTCTCTCTCCACGTAATTATAAAACTCTCAAATCTTAAATCTCCTTTTGTGAAGGGCTACTTTCGTAACAAGTGGAAACAGACTACTTATCTTGTACATCATCTTCATCATCGCCATCTCCCAAAACAAACAAACTTTTTTTCCTGTGAAAAAACAAGCCCACTTAAAATGTCAACTTGATTCTCGAGTGTTTACTTTTCCTCAAGAATTGGCGACATCGCCGAAAAGCCAAAAATAAACAATTTTTTTTTCTCTCTCTCTCTCTCTTTCTCTCCCTTCCCAATTGTCTGCTCCCAGTACTCTCAAGAGGAATGAATGACGCCAGTAAAAAGTTGTCATTGACGTAATCTAACGACCTATTTCCTCCTATTAAGAAAACAAGAACTGCTTCAAAGCCCCGTGCCCCTTTCACGACAGCTCTCAAAATAACGCTTATTTTGTTTCTTTTGACCACTTTAATTCTCTCTCTCTCTTTCTCTCTCTTCCCCAAAAAGGTCTTCATCCCGATAAATGGGCCCCTTTATTTTTAGCTCCCCCTCCCCCTCCTGCTAACTACATACCTTCCTCTCTGTCGAGATTACCCAATCTCCAAATTAAATCCCCTTTCCTCATTTTTTTTCTCTCTCTCCCCCCTTCTTTCTGTCTTCCTCTCCTTAACATTTCCTCTTTTCCTTTCCAAATCCGCGTTAAACACCAAAAAACTCTTTCACACTGCCTCTCTGCAAAACTTACGGTGATGATCATCCGCCTGAGTAAAAGAGGAGAAGCGCCAGCAAGAGAAAAAAAAGAAAAAAAAAACTTGTCAAAAAGCTTGTCATATTCAAGGTCTTGCATACATCTACTCTCTCTCTCTCTCTCTCTTCATTTCTCTCTCTTCTCGCTGCTGACATGGTAGCATTAACTCCACAGCCGTTACACACAGCCTCTCTCAGGAAACCCCGCTCTCTCCCGTGTTCCTCTCTTCCCCTCTGCCGCTACGTTCTGCAAGAAAAAAGTATTGACGCAAATAAACCTGAGGACTTCCAAATAACAACATCTCTTTCTCTCTCTCTTCTCTCTCTCTCTGTCGCCCTCCCAACTACACGCAAAATGGTCTATAGATTAAAAGAACGCTTCTCATTTTCCGGTGGTTATGCCAACTCGTGAGGAAAAATGCATAATACATTATTCCTCCTCTTCTTCATCCATCTCCCCATGACTCTTTGACATTACCATTATCATCTCCGCTCGTCATTCTATTCTGAGGGAAAAACCCATTTTCGACGATGACAAGCTTCTCATCATCTCCATCATCATCAACATCATCACCATCAACAACAAGCAGTTGTAGTAGCTTCATCCTCTCTCCTGCTGCTGCTGCTGCTGGTGTGTTATTACTCGTAGTCCCTCCTTTGGAGGATTTCGAGTTATTTTCTGTCTGTGACCTCTCCTGTTTATTTTTAGGGGAACAGCAGGGCGAATCGTAATGAAAATGAACTTTTTTTTACCGGGGGACCCATTCATGAGGAGAATGCCAAAAAAAGAAGAAGAAAGGATTTTAGTTTTTCCCGGGATTTCTTTTGGTGTGTCAGGTACAGAAAGAGAGAGAGAAGAGAGAGAGGTTTTATTTTGGGTGCAATTGTTACACCTTATTATTCCTCTCCATTTTGTAATGAGTTTTTGGGGGAGAAAAGTTACCTGTGTGGGGACGACATGGTAGAGAGAGAGAGGAAACCACACAACAGCGGGGGATAGAGACATATAGGAAGGTAGGCACGTCATTGGGAGATTCCTGCTGTTGCTTTTTATCCGGGAAGCTTTCACGTGTGAGATTTTGTCTCTCTCGGTCGCTCGCTCTCTCTCTCTCTCTCTCTCTCTCTCTGGCAGAGTTTTAATGAGATAGGAGCATTGTGATTACCAAAGAAAACAGAAGTAACGAATTTGGGGTAAATAAAAGAGAAGTCGGTGTGTCGAGGGAGAGAGGTGATTGGGAGAAAATGGCACGTTAAAGGAGAGAGTAGGTAGGTGCTGCTGCGTGCGTGCAATACACCTTGTTCGGGAGGATGATGATAAAATAGTAATGAATGGTGATGTGATGATAAAAAAAACAGAACAGCTCTGGAAAATGAAAAAGTACACGCGTCTATATAGTTGTGAGGAGAGAAAAGCGGGTTATTAAATGTCATTGTGGTTTGGGTCANGGAGGATGATGATAAAATAGTAATGAATGGTGATGTGATGATAAAAAAAGCAGAACAGCTCTGGAAAATGAAAAAGTACACGCGTCTATATAGTTGTGAGGAGAGAAAAGCGGGTTATTAAATGTCATTGTGGTTTGGGTCATGAAGATGGGTGACAAAAAAGCCCGGGTTTTTTGGAGTGCCCCAATAAAACCCGGTTTAAACCGGATAAAAAGTTTCCTGGGGAATCCGTGTCGGAACGGGGAAATATAGCTTGTTTTCCCCCCGGGGAAAGCCGGGTGAAAGCGGGGGAAAGTAACCCACCCCCGCAGGAAAATATAAAAGCGGTTTGTTTATCGCGCCGCCGGCAAATCATCCAAGTCCCTTCCTCTCTAGGGTGACGCCACACAGTTTTACAATCCCATCACAATTTCATGCCCCACCACCCCTGATTTTCTAATCATTTCAGCTTTTCTCTTTTTTCTCTCTCTTTATTCCCCCACCTCAGAACCCTACACACAGAAAAGGGAGAAAAAGAGAAAGAGTCAACCTGCCTACCTTTTAAGGCAAGGTACCTGAAACTTTCACTTTTTCTCCTTTTGTTGCACACACGCTCTTCATTTCTCGCTGTCTGACAAGCAACATACTAGCTACTCTTTCCGTTGTTCCTTCTCTCTTCTCTTTCTGCTGACGTCCATACTGCTGATAACGAGCTTATGCCACTGACGTCAGTCCCAGTCACCAACACACAGCTTGGGTCTACTTTCCCGTATTTCCTGCCTGAAACCAAGAAAATGTACACACAACAGCACTCTCTCTCTCTTTCCCTCACACACGCGATATCTCATATAAGTCGTCCGTGGTCTATAGAGGTTGTCGACGAGCCGAGGAGTACACACTGCTTGGATCTCCTCTCTGCCAGTGTAAATGTAATTTACGGTATTTTATTTTATCCTGTCATTTTATTACACGCTTTTAGCGCAACTACACAATAGCGGGAGGACGACGACGGGCGGAGATATCATAAATGTTGGAAGTTGGAAGAGTGGCGAATGTTACGAGGTTTAGACGATACGGATGATATGTTTGAAACGGAGAGAGAGAGAGAGAGAGAAAGCTACTACTACTTAGTACATTTATGCTCGGGGAATAATAAGATCAATAATTGTGTATTATGCTAAAGCTCTCTCTCTCTCTCTCTCTCTGGCTCTCATCATCATCAACCTACAGCCAAGCTGTGTGTGAGAGTGTGTAACGATAGGGGAAAGTGATGGAAGGACACGAAGAAAGCAATGTCGACACCGAAATGATGATGATGCGCGCGGGGGGAGGGAGCGAAACATGAGCCACTTGTCAATATTTTATTAAGCTTTAGAGAGAGAAAAAAACAGCTCGCTAGTCCACTTTGGAACGTAAACCAACTTCCCTTTTGGTATCGACAGAAAAAGAGAGAGAGAGAGAGAGAGAGAGAGATGGGGAGAGAGATTTTTTCCTGTCGGGGATTGTTTATTCATTGTAAGCATTTTTTTACCGGGTGCTCTGTTGTAAAGGGAAAATCGGTTTCGCCAAGCTGGAGGAAAAAAGCTGAAAATTGGCAAAGTGTAAGTTTATTAAGGGGCCGCTCATCCTCCCCGGGACTAACAGCCACCCCTTTACTCTCCCTTTATAATAGCGTCTATCTTAGCGGGGGACACCCGGAAGAAAATTTTAAAAAATCCTTAAAGAGAAAACATGAGCGGTGTCGTATGGACGGCCCCCAGTATTGTAAATACAAAATAGATGCGTGACTGCTGCTGCCGCTGCTTCTATGAACTTTGTTCTTTTCATAGAAAAGTCGACATCGCTTATAAGCTCTCTCTCCCTCTCTCAATCTCTCACTTTCTCTCCATTGTTTGGTACAAGTTGTGTACAACTACAAAGTACATCAAACTACATATTATTTACATCCTCTCCTCTTCTGCCCATCCTTCTCTCGGCTTCTTTAAACGACCTCCTACCTTGTAATCAACCACACTAACAAGCCCCGTTTTGCACACACTCATACAACATACATTCGTCCCTATAAATTATATCACTTTTTCTTCAAAACAGAAACTTTCTCCAGGTCTGTAACTCATACCGAAACTTTTTCCAATAAATAGCATAATACCTTTCTCTCTCTATCTCTCTCTTTCGACACAGTTTTCTCTCTGCTCGCTCTTTCTATTTCCCAACTCCGCACACACCACTGCTTCAGCCTCGAACAAAAGTGGGTCAAGTAGGCAACCGAGAGAGAGAAAGCGCGCTTTCTCCCATGCTTTCTCTCTCTCTCTCTTTTCATCAACTCACATTATTTGCTAGATAGCCTGCCCTTCTTCCAAGTCTCCGTTTTTTTTCTCTCTCTGCAATTTTTTTCGTGAATCGTTTCTCTTTTCTCCCGTTTCTTTCTCTGTTAATTCCCTTCCACCACATCAGCCCATCATTCCCCCCTCCTCCTATTTTCTCTCTTTTCCACATCCTACACAACAGCCGTAGTAGCAGCAGCAGCAGCAGCAGTCGTCTCCTTTTTTCCCCACATTTTCTTTCCTCTTTTGTATTCTTTCTATTCACTATTCAGACACACAAAAAAAGGAACAAAACCGACAACGACAACGACAACAACAACAGCGCGAGAAAAAAAAATGCCCACAAAAGTGGAGAAAGCTCTCTCTGAGTAAGAAAAAGCGGATTCATAAAAGCATCCTCGTACAAAGTCAAAATCGTTGTTCTCTTCTTTCTCCCAAATCTCTCTCTCTCTCCAGCCTGTCTATCCCTGCTGCTGCTGCTGCTACCACCCCAGAGCTGGGTAACCTTTTTCTCGGGAAAAAACTCTTAGATTTTCCTCTGGTGTGCCAAACCCTCGCAAAAATGCCCAGTGTGTGTCTTCCTGTGGATAGCATATCATCCTCGTCCTCGTACACCATTTCTCTATTTACTTTTTCCCGCAACAGCCAACTCTCACCAACGACTACTACCACCACTACCACATATTCCTCCACTCGTGGAACAAAGCACGTTCCCTAATACTCCTCTTCTCTCCCTATATCCCAGCAGAGTGTGCAAATCCCTCCAAGAGCAGCAGCAGTCTGTACAAACACCAGCCGCCGCACAAAACACAGAGTCGAGTAGTCAGCCAGCCAGAGAGAAGAGCGAGAGCTTGTGTATGTGTGTGTAAGCTCCTGTCTTGTTTTTCTGTGGAGAGAATCTTCTCTGCCATTTTTTGGCAAAATAAACCTTTCCTTTCGACTTGTGCGAATAATACCCGCAAATAAAACCGTGTGGCTGGGTAGTAGTCCGGGAGCAGGAATGCAGTCAAGGGCACCACTTGGCAGTAGGACGATCGTCATCATCACGACGGCTGCTGCAACCAAAAAAGCACAATCATCATCATCATCATCATCCTCTTCATGGTCATCACTCCAGCAGCAGCAGCAGCAGTAGAGTAAATACAAAGAAAGGGCAAACAGGAAAAAGCGTTGCATTTTCGCAAACATTGATTTCCCATTATTCATCCCCATTTTTTTCTCGCAATATCACGAAAATTCCAGGGAAATCGCGGTAGAAAAAAGAGAGGAACGGGTTTAATCAAAGTTTTTGTCGGTGCCAAAAATATTTTTCGAGGGGAAGAGCTGCGTAAGCAGGATACTTTCAGAGAGGAAGAAAAATTGCAGAGAAAATTGCAAAGGAGATTTTTTGCAAGCAAAAGAGCGGGTGTGTGTGTGTGTGTGTGTATGTGTTTGTGTGCGAGTGTGTGAGAGGTGTACTCTGCCAGAAATTGAGAGATTTGCGGTTTGAAGGGAAAAGAAAGCGAGGGAGAGAGAAATATTGCGGAATTTGGGGAATGTGAATGGGTTGGCAGTTAGAGAGGATAAGGAGAGGTGGGTAGAGTGAAAGGAAAAACGGGTGGAGGTGGAGGTAATGATTATTTATTAAAAAGGTGGGTTTTATTGGAGGGAATTATTATTATTTTTGGAGGTGGTGCGTGTGTATACGTGTGTGTTTAAGACTGTTGCATGGAAGAGGTTATATTGTGAGTCAGTGAGGGGCATTTTTTGGAGGGTTTCTTGGGAGAGGAAGGGGATTGCGTGGAGAAAAACGATTATAAAGAGAGAGGTATAAATTGGGAAGAAAAATGGCAAAAGTGACAGAGCAACACATGACAGCGTCCCAGTTGAGTCAGCAGTATCAGTCGGTGTTGAAGCCAACGAATAAGCCGGAGCACGAGATTTCCCAGGTGACCTCGACGGAGGATAAATACGAGGTGAGTAGACAGGAAAAGGGGAATAGGGTTAATGGGAAGAATGGGATAGGGGGAAGAGGTGAGGTGTTTTGACTCCCGCGAGACGTTTTTTTTGTGTAGGTACGCTTGTCCATTCATGAGTTTGAGCCCCACGAGCTTTCCGTGAAGGTGGTGGACCGCTATGTGCATGTGGAGGGGCGACATGAGGAGAAAAACGATAAGATTGGGTTCTTCACGAGGAAGTTTACAAGGAGCTACTTTTTGCCAGAGGGGGCGCAGCCGGAAACGGTCCGGTGTACTTTTAATATTGACACCGGGGTGGTGACCGTGACGGCGCCGATTGTGGTGAAGAAGCCGAGTAAGGAGTACATTATTCCGGTGATTATCGTGGGAACACAACCCGCTCCGGGAGGGAGTGCTGCGGCGGGGGCGGCGGCAGGGGCGAAAACGCCGTCGAAAAAGAGTAAAGTGCCAAAGCAGGTATCCTTAGACGCGGGCGCGGTGGAGAGGGAAAGGCCCACCCCGCGACTGCAGCGGAGCAGCAGTAGTAAGAATGAGAAGGAGTCGTCCCCTCCGCAAACGCAGCAAGGGGCGGAGCACCCCCACCATCATCATCACCCCCATCACCAAAGCCGGAGTGAGCATCACATTCACCAGCATCAGATCCGCCAGGTGTCCCGGGAATGTCCCCACGAACCCCCGCAACCACAACCGCGATCCTCCTCCACGTCTACCTCTGCCCCTACCACGGGAGTCCGGCCCCACCGGCCGAAGCAGCAGTATCCGGATCATCAAGAGATTGATAGGTTGCTCTACCAGCAGCTCATGGAACAACAACAACGACAACGGCAGCACCAACAACAGCAACAACATCTCTTCCAACAGCACCAGCAACAGTTTCAGCAGCATTACCAGCAGCAGTCCAAATGAGGAAAGGAGTACGTAGTTTAGACCCCGCTTTAGTGTTATCCTTGTAGTTGCCCCTTCCCCCTCTAGGATTTCCGTCAGATAGCCTGGGTCAGCTCTGTGTTGACCTTCCCAAAACGCCCGGTATTGTACCTAACGACCACCCACGTCAAAATTACCGGATAAAAAGTAGACCCAAATAATTTCCACAAAATTGTGTTCCGATTACCTCTGGAAATGGTTACCTCTTTGTTAGTTCGCTCCAGCAGCATCGCTTCTTGGTGAAGAGACCCGGGAAAGAAGGCTTGTGGCAAAGACTGTTGTGGTGTGAAGATCCCGTAGGGATTGGAGGAAACGTGCGAAATTAGCTTCGTAGAAAAGGCACATAGTGGCAGACCGACAACACCACCACAGGACGGCTTCATCGTGGTAACTCTCTCGGGGGACGAGGACGAGGGTTGCCCATTGTGGAGGTTGTTGTGATTGTGTAAGCTCGTAAGCTGTAATGATATAAATTAACAAGTATATTTACAATAATTACGGAATAATAGTTTAACAGCTGATATTTGATATGTTTAAGAGTTTAATTAAGGTAAACGTTTCCTCTACGCCAGTTTAAATAGCGCGTGTTAATTCACGGATGCAGGACCAGTTGATTAAAATTAAAGTAGGAGAAACGCACACACACACATAAACTTTCAATTTGGAATTTTAATTTTTGTTCATAGTTTTATGCAGCACCAGAAAAGTATGTAACAGTTCTTGCGGTGCTTGAAAGTCACACGGGTACCTTGTAAAAAACGTTAGAGTTTGGAGTGGATTGCACTTAGCATTACCATATGCAAGTCCTTTCGCTTCAAGCACCAACACGGGTTGTAATATTAATATGTACTAGTTATAAGGATTTAAGTATTTAAAATTATAATTTAATCACCAAAGTTAATTAAAATAATGCACGTAATTATGGTAATTATTATTATTAAAGATAATTTTAATTTTAAGTACCGCTTTGAAAATGTTAAGTAATCTCTTATTGTTCGATTCAATAATCAGCTGACTCGAAACAGGACGTTAATTAAAATTAAATTGAAATTTTTAAACTTAATAATAAACAATTGTGATGACTTCTCCACAATAGCGACTATAGAACATCCAGTAAAACGGAAAACGACTTGTTCCGTTAAAAAGGAAGTCGCCGTTCCATCCGGTGACTTCCTCTGACAATGTGGAACGGACGGATACATGAAAAGGAGTAAAAAACAAGACGGAAAACACTTTTCCGTCACCACATCAAAAACGTTGTTTCCGGCTGTCAGTCGTTTAGAAACTTAACAAAATAATATTTTAAAGATACACTAATACTGTTCAGGATAGTGACAGATAATAACCACAAGTTACCTCAAAAAAGAGTACATATTATTAACTAAAATCGATTTGCATCCATAATCGGCACAACAATTTATTTAGAAAATTGGTGCATCGCCACCAAGTAAAAGTCAGCGGTTAAAAAACGTAATGAAATTCACAAGACACATTATTTTATTCTCTGCTAGTACACTACATTTCATTATTTCAAAAATACAAACGTCTTATTACATAATAATTACAGAACTATTTAATTAATTAGTCAGTCAGTTAGTTAACTATTAGTATTAAAACAGTCACTTACTTACACAGTTAACTTAAAGATACAAAGTGTTGTAAATAACTGGGCGTTCCAAATATCTTCAATCTTAGCAAAAATTAACATATTTAACCATAGAGCATTTCTGCCAGAAATTGTGTTATATCTCCAGTATAAACATTTAATTACTGAATTAATTAATAATTAATTATTGCTAACGGTGAGGATATAGTCGAGAAAACATGTCATGCTTAAAACGTACCTAAATTTTAAAAAAATATTCTGAGCCAAACACACACCACCAACATCTGACATCGTGTACCTTTGCCAAATTATTTTGCGGTAGGAAGATCGACAATTTTGTGTACTTGCACGACACGGTGGTGAATTATATCAAGAAATTATTAGACAATTAAATATTAAAATTGACTGAGACATTGTAGTGTGGTACTGTTTCCGACACGGCGGGAAAAAGGTGAAAGGCAGTTCATTAAAAGATATTTACCAAGTTGCCAACCAACAATACAGCTTGACCGAGCTAACGTAATAATAATACAATAATTTGGAATGAGGCGCGCGGGTAAAAATGTTTATTTAAATAATAATTACAATTAAACGTTCAAATATGAAGAAGCAATCGAAACATTCTTTTACGTCTGGATTAAAATTGCGAAAGTCTCGTTGTCTGAAGGTCTCAAGGGATTTAACAATTTGCGGTAGTTTTAATCCTCAATCAGCTTTTCAATTTAAAAAAAATCTTGCTATTTTACTAAATTATATAGAGACGCCTCAAAATTGTGACTTGGACACACCCTTAAACTTAAAATATGGAAAACGAGCTATTAAAATGCTTTACTAACGATACTAACAATAATAACATTTAACTTGTAAATCGATACTTTCAAAAAAATCTTCTCAACTGTTCACAAAGTTGCACTTGAATTTTCAACAAAAAAAAAGAGTTCACTTAAAAAAATACTGCCGTCGTCATGCGTCATCACGTCATCGTCCGTATTAAAAATATCATCGTCGTCAAAGCGTTAATAAAAGTCGAGTTGTTTTTAAAAATCCAACTCTCTGTGTATATCTCTCTTTCTCTCTATGGTATTCATAACTCACTACCAAAAAGTCATGTTCACTAAACAACTACACACGACAAAATATTAGGAAAAATTAATCTCACATTTAAATACAATTAAAACTTAACTAGTACTTTGTGTCCGAGCCAATAACATCAATAATTATGTAAAATATACAGGAGTCCGCCTTAAATTAAGGATATCAGGAAAAAAAATGCCGACACAACAAGGAACCTTTTCGAAAGCGGATATATTATATTTGTGCCCTCTGTCGTAATCGACGTCACCCTAAAAGTTTGACCTGAGAAGGTGGGGGAAACAAGCATGTTATATGGAAAAAAAGTTTTGTAGCGGCAACAACAGTTCGCACGCGAGACGTATGTAATTATTGTAACAGTATTTTTCTTTTCGTCGTCGTTAAGGTGTAGCGTGCAGACGTGTGTTCGAAATGTAAAAAAAAACGAGAGGGCAAAATTGTTGATATTAAATTTATGGTGATGATAAGTATCGTCACCGGTAATAAAATAGTTGTATGCTGGAGGTATTTAAGCAAAAAAAAATTATGTCACCATATATGTATGTGTAGATTTAGAGGGAGTCGAGTATTTCGAAAGCGTTGAAATGTCAATATGAACACTTTATTTATTTAAAATGTTGAAATTTGAAATGTGTTCGAAAAATAGAATGTATATCTGCGATTGTACGGCGACATGACGGTGATTGTCGTTGCCACTATATATATCATATTATATTTAATGTTTGGTCCGTATGTCAGCGTAAATAGTATGAATAAAAAATTTAAAAATATTAAGTAATATCGAGGATTAAACTTTTTTAAACATTTTTACTTTTTCTTGAGCATACTCCTACTTTTCAGTAAAATGTTCGACATCGGTTTTCTTCACATATGGATATCATATTTTTGCAATGAAATATAGGTCAACGGTATTTTATTTAAATATATTGGTATCTTGATATACCCGATTACCCCGCATCTGCAAAATTGTACTTCCAACGAGTTGTCGCTATGGATGAGGCGCATGATTTCAGATTTCCAAGAAACGTCTACAGGAGGTAAGGGATTAAGGGTCATTGGAAAATAAGGTAAATTTATGTAACCCTTATCACCGCATGTCACGCTTTACAACGTATCCCCCTCCACCTACTATTGTCAAAACTTCCTGTTTACGTGTCATATCTATCAACATTTTCTGTTATTGTTCAAACTTTATTTTACAGCAGCACGTTGGCGTCATTGGTATTTGCCACTGTCGTCACAAATACCAACAAAGCACGCAAAACAAACTTTTGTAATCTGTCATCTGTGTGGTTAACCCACAAAGTCTGAATATCTGCTGATAGTATATTCTCTTTCAACCAGTCTTCCTTTCTTTGACATCGATTTAAAGTTGGACAAATAAACCGCTCTTAAATAGTAGTTCTCATCCCTACTAACTATAAATATACTCACCAACTAAAAGCAGCAGGTATTATTACGTCTAGACAATTTTCGTTATTGCGTGTCGAAAATTTCCCCTTTCTGTAATACTGCTTTGGCCATTGCCTTTGTTTACGCTCAGGAATTTCACTTTTTCTTTGGTCACGCAATAATCAGCTTCTCTTTGCTGTAATGTTAAAGTTTTATAAAAATGATAGTTGGAATAAAGGGTTTTGGTTTACAAACAGTTATATTGTATATCTAATTGAATTTTTGTTACGCACATACCATCATATACGTAATATATGATATTTTATGGGTTGGGTAATCTATTTACCTAATATGTTTTGCAAGTTGTAACATCAAAAACCAATAACGGTTTATCAGAGTCATATGAATGGCAATGGCTGTGTAAATGCTGCTATCAAAGCTGAGCTCAAATAAAAAATCATGCTGATATGTTCTTTCCTGATAAAATTGGAACGTAAAGGTGTCGTATATTTTACAAAGGAAAGTATGTGAAGGCGTCCTATGATAAGGTATCACTGGGATCACCTGTGAAACGATCATTTATTCCGTTTTCTCATTTAGAAACTAAATATACACGTTGTCTCTGGTGGGAAACCTGTCTAAACCGCTCACTATACATGAAGACAACTTTTTAACCGGAAAACTGTAAACGCGGTGGCTGTGAAAGGGCGTTATAGTGACATTTATTTAAAAATCAAGCCCATATTTAGTGTAAAAATGAGGGTGTGTCAAACAAAGGTTTCTGCGTTTCAGGATCAAATTTCTCGCCGTTTCCACCTTCGGTGGATCTGGTTCCTGTCACTATTGGAAAGTTATCGTCCACTTCCCGATTTGAACTCCATTCTAACCAGGTGGAAAGAGCTACCATCTCTCATCCAACATTATTACAATTAGCAAATTTCACAATGAATCATTACAAATGAGGAAACTAATGTACGTATACTTTAACCAGATATCAGAAACATATGGGAGAGTATGATAAAGCCAAGTGGGAACATACTGTGGAGCAGCGTATTCTGCACGGGATAAAGCACATTCCTACCAAATCCGCCAAGTTGAAGTCAGAACTCATCGATCTTGATCTAGTCAGAGGTACACACATATGCTGATAATTAACATTTTACTTATTCATAGCACAACAAGGCATATCCTACAAGCAAAACAGATTTACTAACGTCACATTACAGAGAAAATTTTTCCCTGTCCCTATTCCGTACATCACTTAATGGCTAATTGTAAATAATTCCGGAGACTTCCCGTAGTCCAGTTAACTTCATACAAATTTCACAGAATTGGATAACATGGGTGTGTAGTGGGTTTTATATTTAAATTGTAAATTCTGTCAAAGTCATTCTGATTTGTATTTTTTTGTATTTGCAATTACCTATTCATCATATTATATTTACATAACAACACTATACTATATGGTATCTGATCTATTTCAACATTTCTGAAGTGTCTACTGCGATGGAAGTTAGATAGAAGAAGCGATACGAGTATGTAAAATTGTATAAAATTCATAGGATCGAATAATGAATAAATTGTTTTTCAATTTGCAGTTAAATGCTAAATATGGTACATGTGTGAGGTCTCACAAATATGTTGATACGGCAAGCAAAATTCAAAATATTATAATATGCCGTGACCTACAATTGTGTAAGTTTAATCTACATTCTTTTTAAAGAATAGTACCCATTGTTATTCCTTCACAATAACAATGGATAGTTTCACTGTACCTGTGTTCTCAAGCAACGCAGCCCTATATAAAGGGCCGCAAAACACAGAGAGTCAGCTCAGTTATTTTTGTCCTTTAAGCCAATTCGGTTTAAAACTACGCTACCTGAGATTTTCAGGAAGTACGTGTTTCTGTTTCCGAACCTGAGATTTCCGCTTTAAGCGACGCTCCCAGATTCGAAACTGACTGAAGTAAGTTTCTACTTCACCTCACCCAATCTCACCATACGGTGCCTTTACTTTTTACAAAGTATTTGTTGAAAGTATACTGTGCAAGTTATTTCCATCCCTGCACATTATTTACACCACATAAAGCTAAAAAGAACTGGCATCTTCATATTCAGAGCCCTAACTCGCATCTCTGAAGATTTTGTGTTGGCATTGGGGCATAAGGAGAAACATTAATATCTCACCCCTCCTACCTTCACAACACATATATACATATGAGTCATATGATATGACATAGTACATGGGGTATGGACCAGCTATTTTTACATGAACCCCTATGAAGTAACGAACAATTAATTAATCCCATTACTGCTACCATTGGATTATTTCATGTGCTCGAATATGAATAAATATATAAATAGGCAGAGGTAGCAATTGACAATGATGAATGACGACAATATTCAAGTAAAGCTATACCCTATATCACAACTTAAATGCTCTTCCCGATAAATTTATTTCCAATCAAGTAACATCGTTGCAACAATGTACGCACGGTGTCCCCTTGAGTTAAAGTTCACTGGTGGTCGTCGTTCATCGTGCTGCACCTCTCATCTCTTTTCGCTTGTGGTGAACAGAAAGTGCGGTTCGCGTTTGTATGTATTTGCATATTTGACCGGACTCGAGTCGTGCGTGACGCGTCAGTTGCATACGCACGCATGATTTTGTGAGTATTCAAATATTTAGATCTAGCTAATTTAAAAGTTGACTCCTTTAGCCTTGTTGTTGTTGTGATTTTTATAAGTAAAGTAAGATACGTTGTCTACGTTTATGCA
>JAHZNE010004781.1:0-13787 GCA_027744055.1 Callyntrura sp. NNG-2020
GAATTTTGTGTTTCTCTCTCTCTCCCTCTCGCTTTCCTCCTTTAAAATGCTAAACAAAGTCAAACTATTTTCAGTTTTCGAGTGAAGCTCTTCATCTTACTATTGAGCAAAATGACGGACATGCAGTAGTAGTTGTAAATGATAATAAAATTGTTGTTGTTCAACTTGATTTAGTTGATTCTTTGTTGACGTTCATACTTGAGTTATATCAGCAGCAAGAATCATCCTTGTTAAGTAAAAAAATAACACAGATATCCATAAAATGTGTGGATATTACATGCCTACTTTGTCTACGGTTAGTATTTTGAATGAGGTACTCACCACTTTTTCTTTAAAAAAAATAGAAAATCTAGTAAACATGCCGTGGTTTAATGGCGAACTTGATGACGATGAGGATATGATATAATAATTGACATAATAATAAGACGATGATGGAGGTCTCTCAATGGGAAAACCTTGGAAAGTTAAAGATGATAATGGCAATTTTTATAAAGTTTGATTAAAGCATAAAATGTTATATAAAATTTCCTGTTGTATGCCCTGCCATTGGCATTTTTTTTCGCCGGAGGCACTGCTCTAACAAAATTATAGTGCTCTATAAATGAAGGGAGACAACGAGAGAGTGAGAGTATCATGTTATTAGTTTTCTAGAAGATAAATAGGTACACCAAGACACATCAAGTACCTAGGCAACCCATCCAATTTCCATAATTATTCTGTGCATAAACCCCTAATTTAATTAATTCCCACATTAATCAAAGTTATGACATACCAGAGATTAAAATTAATTATTATACGGCCTGTTTATTATTACCGCAATAAAAACACGACTTGGATGAGTGGCTAAATCAATAAAGATCTTCTGTCTGCTTGTGGCGACGATAGCGTGGGTGGTAAAGTTATAATGGGTGTACTGGTGCGTGATTTGTTTGTGTTACAGAGGTGTAATAAGACACCAACACCACCCTCATTTCTTTAATTTATCACACCAACTAGGTGACTACATGTATAGTGATGATCGATCAGAAATTTTTTGCGCCGTCACTTCGAACATTAGTGTCATTGTCAGCAGTTCTGTCTGTTACTTGTATAAAATATGTAGTATTGTTCCCACAACCGGTTCGCTAACAGTCGAAGAAAAAATATTTCTGTGATGCTCTTTAAATTACCATTAATATTATATCTATATATTTTAACAATATTGACGGCATAGTGTACCGTAACTATAGGGATTTCTAGATGGAATTGTTTGAGTAAACCACAATGGGAGGATATAATGTACCTACGTAGAACGTACTACGTACCTGACAAAAAAAATCATGTTCCTATGAACAAAACGAGCATTTTATATAGATTATGGGTTTATGTCTATTTCAAGCAGTTGTAATAGTAGTAGTAGTAGTAGTAGTAGCCAGTAACCATATCAACACTTGAATGCTAGAACACTACCGCGAGACTGTGATGATTGCGGCGGCATCATCAGCTTTGATAAAAATTATATTACTATTACAACTTACAACTACCCACAGTTAGTTGAATAGTAATAAAAATCGTAAAACGTAAATGAGTAAGTGGGCAGATAGGCAGGTATGGGTAGGCAGGTAGTTTCTGCTAATGATCATGATAACTACACGACGTGATGAGGATGAGCAGCGTGAAAATGATTTTTTTAGAAGAAATGTAGGTAGACCTGAATATGTCATTGCTCCGCCTCATCTTCATGTATCAAGAGGCAATCTCTGTGTTATTGCCTTGATTTAGTGAGGGTGTAATCTAAAGCACCAAAGATACTGATGACTGATGCTGCTGGTAGTTGAGAACATTAAGCATGTAAAATGTGATAACATTTTTTTTACCTTGCCGTGCATCACACCTTATCTCTTAATTTTTCCTTCGCAAATTAGCTGAAATTTAAAACAATCTGAGTATCCGCCGGGGTGATGAGAATAGAGATATTAACTGATACATGTACACCGGCAGCCATTTTCAGCACTTTTTATACTACCGGCGTAGGTACACATAAAAGGTAGGCATTTTGACTGTTATAAATCGGTAAGACCATAAGACATGAGCATGTGTGTAGTTATAATATTAGTAGTACGGTTATGGTGCTTAGTCACACGTCCAAACTCCAAAAATGAAGATTTTTTAAAACTAAACAAAACTTGCTACTTGCGTACCACACGACTGTAATAGTGTAAATAAATTGCGTGTCGTTGTCTGTACTAAACCGTGTAAAACAAGTGTACAAACAACACACTCTTCTTCCCGTGACGGTTGGCAGATTGAGTGAGTAGAGGTAGGTAATAATTCGTATTTTCTAAAGAGAGATGAGAGGTGGTTCCGTCCAATACGCGTGTGGTGTGAGGAAACAAGTTAAACATTATTTATTTTATTTGCTTATCGTTTTGCTGGGCAAGACCATTTCCAGAGGAACCACTTACCCTCTTATTTGTAGAGCTTTTCTTCTCGTAACCCATGGATAACTACGAAGCTTATTTAAAGACAGAAAAAGGAAAAAAGAGGATAAGACCTCAGTATAAATGTAAACTGAACATCACCCAGTAACACCATATATTTCAAAGGCAGCCAACTGTAAAACTCTAAATCATCATCATCATAATCACATCATCATTGTCATGAAATCGAAAGAAAGAAAGAAGGGCTTACCTATTCTTACAGCATTTTAAGATTTACACCACTGATAATAATATTAAGGCTTATTATTATACATATACAAATTATGTGTGTGTGTGTGTATTAGTAGAGGATGATCACCCAAGCAAAGAAAAAGTTTCTGAAGGGGAAAATAGAAAAATTATTGTTGAACAAGAAAATGTTGCGTTGATTATGTGGCAAACATATATTTATGAGCCCACTGTCGCGTACCTATTACTCGATTTGTGTAATGCCAAGTCGTAAAATTATTGTCTTGATTCAATATCTCCGTTTTATAGCCACAATTACAAGGTTTTTCATCGGTAGGTTATACCAGTAGGGAGGCAGGGAGTCTCAAAGGGAAGAAAGTTCACACACGCAGATAGACACTCACCCACAAAACGTTTAATTTTTTTATATAGACTACCGCACTGACGAAGATTTTTGCATTTTATACAGATGATAAGACCTTATATATCTAGGTATGGTTTTACACGCTACTAGTAATTTGCCATTTTTCACAGTTGCTAGTCAACACAAGAGGGCATTTACCGATAATAATAATAACATACATTATCGGATAGTGCTAATAAAACCAGTCTAGATTGTTGATTAGCACGAGGTAATATTTTAATAATTATAAAGCGATGATGATGACGATGATTGGTTAGACGAGAGAATGAAACGAGTATCCTGAGTGGAAAAAATAAGGCACTTAAAGTAAACTAAAAGTTAGCCAAAGCATACACATGCCCCTTTAGAAAATAGGAAGACGGAAGGAAGACGTTTTATAGCAGAAAAATACACGCTTACTACCACTTACATACTTTGTCGCTGCACTGATGATGAGTTATATGAGAAGAGGATGATCATGACGATGATGATGTTGCTGATAAAAAAAGAAGAAGACACTGTGAATGTTGTTGTTTGTTATTATTACTTAACGAGCGGATGTGTGATATACATAAACCGAGTCAATTTAACCTGTGAGTAAGCTTCTGTTTTGTCATGCTGGTGGTGGTGCGGTGGTGATGGTTATTCTGTGTATCTTGTGTTTGTTGGTTGTTGTGGCTATCCATTTTAAATGCTTTGATTCGTAATGTTTTTATTGTAACCTTGTAAAACTTACACATTCTTACCTGCCTGCGTTTCTAACATGGTTTGGTAAGCAGCAGGTTATAGTCATACCGCAGCATCGCAGCAGTAATAAAAGAAGGGTTGCAGGTTTTTTTCATTTCGTGTTAAAAACTTGCTCGGTGCGTATGGTGCTGTTGCTGCTGCTCCTGCTAAAGATGATGACGACAGTGGTGGTGGTGGTGGTGGTGCTGTTGTGGAAAAAATCCATTGTTCATGGTTAAGGAAAAAGGTGGGAACGAATCTAATGCGACTGGTTACGTTTTTAAAACTTAGAGCAACAGTCATAACAAACAACACACTAAAACACCTTCCCTCCACTATTCACTACAGTACAGGCTCTATTCTTATTATGTGCCCATTCTCAACCGCAAAAAAAAAGAACAAGAAGGGAGGAAAAAGTAAAGAGAGACTCATCATCGTCGTTTTCATATGGTATATCGTATTAAATGGCTTATAAAAGGAAGACAGAGTCAGTGCAGTGAGACGAATGAATACGCTTAATCATCATCATTGAAGAGAAAAGAAAGAGTCTTATGATGATCAACATCATTTTCTTCATCATTATCCTCCTACTCGTGAACGATAACAGTAGCATTCTCGTATTCCTTCTATAATGAATACGGAGTTCAAAAGCTGTATTTCCTTTACCCCGACTTACAAACTGCTATATAGGGTCTCTGATATCGTAAAGGTTTACTTTATGGCGACAACGGAAAAACGAAGATGTTTCTTTCTACACAACTACGAGCTACATCACATCACAGGTAACTCGGTAGAAGGTGAAAAAAAGTTTGATGGTTGTGCACAGCAGTCGCGTTGCTATTCCACGGATGTGAATGAGACAACAAAAATGTGGATGCACTTGCTTTGCGACGACGGAGAGACAGCGGAGAACAAGAAAGTTTGAAATGTGAGGGGGATAACACGGAAAAATCTACCTAGTTTACTCAGAGGAGAGAACTTGTCAAGAGAGGACGAAGACTGGTTCACATGAGAATGATCTTGCTTAACAATTTTATGCAGATTCTGTTTTTAAAAAATGAGTCGGACGATTGTGTGTACGCGTTTTTACATTTTTTTTTCTTTCTGTTCATATGCCTACGTGTTTTTGCATGACAAATGACTCTTCGCATTGTTGGGTCACCTGCACCTTTAAAAATCCCAAAAATGAACTTATAAACAGCAATGAAGCTTATAGGATCGATTTACTTGTTTTCTTTCTTGGCACGAACAAGGGTGCATAAATATCAGTTAGTTAGACAAAAATAATAAAAATGGTAATTGAATGATGAATTTCGTTGCATAATATTCATGTATGCGCGTAATAATAATATCCATTTATGTCATATTACTCAACACACCGCTGGGCCTAGTGAGGAACGACATGACATATTGATTTAGTATTTTACTGCTACCATTTCATAGTGTGTATAGCTGAATTTGGCGAGAAGCAGAGAGAAAGGGAGTAATCAAAATCGGTGAATTATGCACAACAACCATCACATCATCGTTTTTACCGCGCGGCCGGATTGAATCAGCAATTTTCTTAACTTGTTTTAAATATTTTCAACACCGCCATCAAGAATGTAGTCAAAAGAACATTAAATGTTGGTTCATAATAATAACATTGTGCCGTGTCATCTGAATTACACAGTGATATTTTTACCGATGTCGAGAAAGAGTCTCAAAAGTCTCGCCACCAAAACAATATATTTTCACGAGTCTTTTTATGATGCTCGCTTTTTATTACAGTTCAGGTGAGTTACCTTTTAAGAGAAATTTATAGACGTCTTGTATACATGTGTATGATTACTTTTTTCGAGAGTCATCATACCATTTTTTTCTCGTGTCGCTGATTAACAGACGGTGTAAAGGTTGCGTAGTTTTCAATATTTCCTTTCAGAGTGTAAAAATACACAATTGTGTTTTGTTTTGGCTTACACAGAATTTGGTCGTTGAAGCGTAAAAACAAGGGTAGCAAACATGTTAATGCAAATCCTACCAAAATTAGGTGGAAGATTGACACCTGCAGTAAAACGAACATTGAAAAAAATCTAATAATTGTTGATTGTGCAAAACAACAGTAATAAAATTAGTATTCTTTAATTTAAATTGTGGTAGGGGGTGAAGGTTTAACTGTGAAATGATGACTGGGACATTAGTATTAGTATCCCCTTTTCTACTCTATCATTTATTAGTTAGTTTGTTACAAATATGTGCTGATATCCGGGTTTCAAACAACTAATCAACGACGAAGGATTTGTATAATTAAGTCGAGCATTCTTTTACTTCCACAACTTGTGATGAAGTGTATAATTTATTTTTATCGTTGTGGTGGTGGTACTTGATTTAAATGAAGGCAGGGAATAACGGAGATAGGAATACATATAATGAACACGAAAAAAATCGAAGAGAAAACAAACTATTATTATCTCACATTTTCCCTTTTGTGTTGTAGACAAGGAAAAAAGCAAAACTAGAGTGGTGGAGAGGAGAGTAAAAGGTTATGCATATTAATAGGAATACTCTTTCTTCCTTCGGAATTCTTTGTGTCTTCACGTTGCGTTGTTGTATGATAAGCGCTCCCAAACAAAAATAACTTTTCTCTTGCGCCGGCATACATGATGTGCCTCTGCATGAATACCTTTTGCTGACGATGTTGATGTGAAATGAATATATATGAATGTAGTGTTAACTGTTTGTTATGAACTGCTGACATCATACATAACTGAAAATAATAATAAGGAATGCAAATGAGAAGGTGCAATTGTACATTTTTATCGCGTTGTTGTCCGCCGTACACCCTACTACACTACCGCCTGAGATGAAGGAAAAAATGACGAGTTTTCAGAAGTGTTCATCAGCTACTGTTCCGAAGCTACTGACATTGTTACGCAGTTTTTTTCTTCTTCTTTTAACTTCATCCCGTCCTCTGCTCGCTCGTCATGATGTAGTGATGATGGTGGTTGCGTCTGTGAGTAGCGTGTGGTACTTTGCTGGGAGTCAAGTGACTGACACGACCATGCATGCTTGCATACATTTTGGGTCTTTTTATTTAACCCATTCGTTCTCTTTTGCTCATGTACTTTGTACCAGGCTGGCATCTCTTCTTTGTCGCAAGCAGAGAGTAGTTCCAAAGTTAAGTCTTCAAGTGTTGTTTTAGTTCTTTTTCTTTCATCCTCATGAATATTCCTCAACTTTTTGGGGGTTTAATTTCTGAAAACGAAAACTTTTTTTGCTAGTGTATGGGTGGCTGGTTGATGAATACAGAAAAGTGGAGAGTGGAGATACACACGAAGAGGGAGGAGGAGAGAGAATGAAGTCGGCTCCAGAAAAATGTACATAATGAATGTAGATGACATACATATGCATAAAAATAACAGGGGTGGATGATGATGATGGGAGTAAAATGGAGTTACTGCACGAGGTACTCTTCTTGAGGAGCAGCAGAAAAAAAAGAGTTCAAGTAGAGAGACAGAAGACCCAACTACGTGTGGATAGCCTATTCTCTTTTTTTATGCTTCCTCCATTAAAACGGCGAGAGTTGCTGGTGGAAAAATGGCAAAAGAAAATTTTAATTTTAATCCTGTTCCCTGGATGTATAGTAGTAGGTATAGTACTGTCGTTGTTGATGGTAATGAATGCATGCATTAGAGAGGAGAGAGAGAGAGAGAGACGAGCCTTACATGCCAGGCTATCAGCGGGAGTAGGAGTAGTTGTGCCAGTGGAGCAGCACGGAATGAAGTGGTGATGATTACACAATAGCCATGTATTTTTAGACAGTATTATGTATTTATTTAGAAATAAAAAAATCCCCCACAACTAACAACCGGCAAAACTACTAGTTTTCCAATTTAGAATTGTTATTGTTTTACGACTTTTCACAAAGCCAGTCAATCGAAATTCCTACATTCTTGGTCACGCTCTGAGACGACTTCTCTCTTTCGCTTTTCAAGTTTCTTGAAATTACAAACACGAATTTAACATTCTGAAGGCTTCGAATTGGTGTCGGTGAGACCATTTATACCTTAATACACACAGTGATAATAATAATAATATTCCTACGGATGGAGTGGAGAAAGACGTAATTTAAAATACAATGTAGATTCATATCAATTTATTCTCAAATTTGACTTCCCAGGTACCTCTCAACATGTCTTCGTACAATCAAAACATTTCTCTATTTACAGAAGTTTGAAGGACGTGACGTACATCTTTTTGTTTGAAACTATGTATAGGTATAGCTGATACGTATAATACACGTCGTTTCGTATATTATCAACTAACACACTATTTGTTCTCTAGTGTAAATACTTGTAATTCCATCTGTCTTTCACAAAGAGCATATATTTCAACAAGATCAATTAAAAAGAAAGAAATGATCCGGCGTATGTATAGCGAAAGTGAACGAAATTGGAATGTTGCACTCTGACTGACAGCAGAAGAGGTCGACTTGTCGGTGGTGGTGAGGTAGTTGAGTAGCGAAGTAGTTAGATTCGCAGTTGACTTTCAATCCAATCACAAATCCACTTCCAGCTGCTCTCTCTCTCTCTCCGTCTCTCTCCACAGCGCATACTGCTGAAACTTTTAGAAATCCTATATACTACCCATACTAGTAGTAATAATTTAACAATAATAAAAATATTGCCCACATTCTCCTTTCGTTGTCGTCATCATGATCAGCTCCTGTGATAAAAAAAATGTTTGTTTGCCATGTATTTTCACTCTGTGCATTGTGTATGTATACCAATCTTGTTTCCCATTGTCAGTGTTATTCAACTTCAACTATTTTGATCATCATCGCGGTACTTGAGCTCATCGTCGTCGTGAGCAAAAGTCAAAATAGACTTTGGGGAGATTACACACATACCATATCATTGTAGAGAGGAAAGGATGATATTAATAATAATACGTGATTCTTGTTTTGTTGGGCTATGATTTGTGGCTTGTGTGTGACATAACAGCAGCAGCATAACAACAAGAGTCCAAAGTAGAGATCTCGTAACAATGGCTCTTCATCACGATATTGTACGATAGAATATAATGTGATGTTGCTTGCTGATCTGATCCTGTTTTTGTTGTTATTGAGTTCCAACGAGTGTAGTCGTTCTCATCTCGTTATAACCATCCAACAACCACTACGTCAGTCTCGTCCATAGTTGTCCGAGGTGAAATAGATTGTAAGAATAAGGCTACAACCAAAGAAAATGATGAAGTCCCACAGCAAATAATAATACTATCAAGTAGTAATATTATTATTGTGTAATATAATAATGGAGATCAGTCAAACAAAATATTATACGGCTTTACTCACTGGTGTCTGGAAAAGTGTGTGTACTTTATAAAGATGAAACGGAGAGAGAGACACACACACACAGAGAGAGTGAGAGAGAGAGGCCGAAATAAAATATAAGGATACGTTATAAAGGGGAAGTATAAAAATACTATATTTTGTCCTAGGATACGACGAAGAAGACGATGATGATGATGTATGAAGTGAATGTAAGCCGATATCCTTCCATTTTCTCCAAATATCACCATCCTTATACTATATAGCGCTCTATTCTCTTTCTCCTCTTGCGTGGAGGGATTAAAGTTTTTGCAGTAATATTAATATACTGCTTCACTTATATAAATAGTTTGCCACACGAAGCGTTACAAGTGGCATTTGATTTATTGATGTACTACATACCACCGCACTCCACGTACAACTTGATGCTTTACTTTAGGAGTCGCACACCGCACGGAGGAGGAGGAGGAGGAGTGGGGGAGGAAACAAGAATCCAGCACAAATCTAATACGTAAAGTCGAACTTGATTCGATAAACATGATACCTATACAAATAATGTACGCTACTTCCTATTACGTTGGCGTGGGCATTATGTAATGCCGCAGCTTCGGGTTTTATCTTTGTCATGTCATAATACTGGCGTGTAGACTTAAACACATCTTCTTGGGCTGTTGCCCTAAAACGGCACGGCTTTTATCCCCATTCAACACATGCATAAGAGTACCTACACCTATAGGTAGCTACTTTTTGATATATTGATACGGTTTTACGGTCGTCAAATGAGAGAACGACTTTGATTCATTTAGAACCCTTTATCTTGGTCGGGTATTCAATCGATCTTTTCTCTTCTGCCACTGCTACCACCACCATAATGTCAGGCAATGCAATACACACCACCAATATTCAATCTTGTAAGCGTGTTTTTTCTCACTATTACACACACTACTGCTTGTGGTGGCTGTGTGTGTGTGTTTTCCTATAATCTGATGATGTCTCCTCTCATGACCACGCTATTCCATTTAGTAGCAGGAAGAGAAGAATAAGAAAAGGCAACTACTAATAGCTTGTCCAATCCTTTCAAGAATGGCACGCACTACTAGCTACACAATATAGGGATATGGCGTCGGGGATAGTGTTTTAAATATGGTCTCCATTTTCCAGTCATTTCCATTTGCCCAGCAACAGCCACCAGAAGCACAGCAAAAGAAGAATGCTTTATTAATAACAAAATGGGGTTTTCCATTTGTGTGTGTATGTGTAGCGGAGTAAATCAACGCAGCTTTTTTCATGTACCAGAGAAAATGTTAAAAGAATGTTATGAATGAATATTGATTACTTTCGCCCTTTGACGGCTGGAATTCGTGTCACTTAAAATCAGTGTCATTTTTTTCGTTTACCACCGTTTTTAACGACGTGATAGGCATTCGCCAAAAAGTTTACAGTGGAAGCAGCCATTCTTATCATTTTTATCATGTTGTGGAGTAGCAAGAAAATGCTGACAGCAGAGTTGGGAGACTTGCATGGTTCGTGGTAGTTTTTTGGCAATGGATTTTTACTGCTGTGTGCGAGATACGATTTGATGATGATCATGATCGTCATCATCACCATCGTGGTGTACGTGAAAAAAAAATCAGCGTTTTCTGCAAGCATACCAGGGCCATTACCTACAAATTGTAAAAAAAACACAAGGCACACATATTCTGGTTTTTATAGCGCAGCAGCACGTCTTTGTAATAAAACTGTTTCCGTAAATGTGAAATTTATTGGATTTTTATCGATTTTCTTTTTTGTTTTTTTGGGGGATATCATCAAATACTCATCAGTGGCCAGCTTATGTTTAGGACATTATTGACGCTTTCCTAGTTATAGAAATGGCGGAATGGTGATGTACGCATTGGTGGTGTATTAATGTGTAAAGTACCTTGAATTTTTTGAGACCGTTTTTATCGTTACCCTTTTTGGCAACTTTCAATTTTCTCTGATTTGATTTGATCAGTTTATTTCTTGAGAATTGGAAATTCCGCCTTTCGATGATAACCACAGTCGGCTTTATTTGTTTTGACCAAGCTCTAAGGTTTTCCTATTTTTTATGTGGCCGACCTTGACTTCACACTCACGACAACGTGCTCAAATGTGCCTCGCGGTAAAACTCCACATTTCAGATTGATTTACGAATATCACACATATTGTTCCTTCATTTTCTTTGACGATATGGGACTGACGACGACGACGCGTCATTTCTATGGTGTTGATGATGACCATGCTGGCAGTAGAGAAAAAGGAGAGATTTGGGTTGTGCATGTGTGTGGCAGTCTCACAGTTCGTACCACATGGTAATTGCAAGAGTAATTTAGGAATGCAATAAATATGAAATGGAAATTCAATTTCACACCTTAAAACACTCTAGAAGAGTTCTATCGCTGTACCACAAGCACTGCAAAAGTATCGAAAGTAATGTTCTTAAGAAACTTAAAGTCATCATCGCCATCATCATGTTCTGAGAATGCCATTACCAATGTGCCACCATCGGCTCTCTGGGCTACAGCTAAGCATGACGGGTTTTCCTTATTTTCGTCTCTCCAGCCGAATTTTACTGGGGTGGCTTACATTTTAAGAGGGGAAGCGAAAAATACTTTAGAAAAAAATATGCATGCACAAATACCGGTGCATGCTTTCATCTTACAGAACATGGAACATGGCGTGTTTTTCTGTTGTATGTGTGTGTATGTGCCCACATTTTATATAACATTTTAACAATTTTTTTCTTCTGTAGAAAAGGAAAAGAGTTAGTGGTTGGTTGAACAAGAACATGAAATTGGATTTGGAAAGAAAGTTTTTTGCCAGGAAAAAAGAAGAAGTTGTACGGAGTCGTAATACAAGTAGCAGTGGCAGTAAGGGAGGGTGGATAGAGTCGGCAGATATGCAGTCTTTTAAAAAAAAATTCTCAGTGTATAAAATAAAAGAGAAGAGCAAACGCCGAGCAAGGAGGGGGAGGAAACGGAGGCACTCTCAACTCCCATCACTGCACATACACGCTAAATATATTTATTTGAGACCGAAAAAGGAAAATTGAATGTGCAAAAAAACGAGGAAAAGCTTGCCACAGAGGAAAACGGGCTCTTCGTCTCCTATTTCCAGTAAAAAAAACCATGTGGCATAAATGTATATCGATGAACTTACTCACTTCACTACACTCATCGCCATCGTTGTACAAACCTGTTTTATCAAATGTGTTTAGAAAAAGTTTCAAACCGTATAAATCTACTCCATTCCCTCTTTCTTCTCTTTGGCTGTCTATCTATCTATCTATCTATCTATCTCGCCGTCTTGTAACTTAACATGAACCTCTTTTATCGAGCCAGATAGCGGCACATTTTCTTGTTCCTTTTTATTCAGTCTCGGGTCTGTGTGAGAGAATGTATTTTTATGTGTGTGTGTGTGCATGTACATTCATTCGATGCTTTCACTGTTTGTTGTAGATGACATGAGTTCTTTTACTTGAGTACTTTTCTGTTGTTCTGTGGCACTCTGGAGAAAGGCTGGTTGTGTAGTTGTCGGGGTAGTCAGCAAAATCTGTAATGTAATGTGCGTACCAAATAATAACACAAAACCAAGGAGGAAAAATATATACACATATATAGTTTACCACACAAGCATTTTTGTTGTTTTCTTGAGTGGGTGACGAGATGGTTGCCGCCGCCGAGAAAAAATAAAAGAATAGCGGCCTGTTTGGTAATGTTGGTGAAGTTGTACGTTGTTGTTGTTGTTGTAGTAGCGCCTCCACAAAAAATACGGAGAGAAATATCTGTCTTTTTTACACCCCAGACCAGCGGTAGTAGAAGCGTACGTATATCTACACTCTATTTTTTATTCAAGGATTCACTTAAAGTCAGTGCCCATTACGTCTCCAGTCAAAACCTTTTCATTTCATTCCCGAAGAAGCACACAGCCAGCCACACATATTCTCTGTAGTATATCAGGCCATAGCCACGCAATAATAGAACCAAAGCGGGAGACGCGAGAACCACCACCATCACCACCGATCCATTTCCATGAAAATTGTGAAGTAGTTCCTTCTTGAAAGGGAAAAGCGTCAGTGAATCCATAGCCATGGATGGATGGATATGCTACGCTGTCTTGCCGAAGGAAAAAGTTATTTGTAAGGAATGTGGAGAGGACCCTTCACTTTTTATTTTTTTGCAATATGCGTTCTTCCACATAGGTACACACACTACCGCACCACTACAAAGTTTACGCTTCTAATTCTCCTTGAAAATAGCAACGCGAGCGAGAGCCGTCAGGAGAGAGGGAGAAAAAGAGAGAGCAAAATAACCTCTAAAAGATTATTGTGGAGTTGTCGTACGTAGTGTTTTTCTCCTCACTCCGAAATGGTCCGTGTCTTCAAAAAGACCCCCCTTTTCCGCTAATGCAGTTTTCCTTATTGCTTTCCCTGCAAAAACAAGTTAGAAGCTAACAAAACACAACAGTTCGCTACACTTGCCGCTTACACAACAACGTGCTGATCAATACCAAATGATGATGGCAATGAGATGTTGTATGGTAATGTGTATGATGATGGGAATCTTTTTACAAACCGACTTCCTTAAAAAGCTAAACACGAAAAGTGCGTAGGTATGTTAGTGTGCATGCAGTTTAATAGAGCTGGTGAAGAAGAACCGAATGTGTTCACTTTTTCTTCCAA
>JAHZNE010004782.1:0-10086 GCA_027744055.1 Callyntrura sp. NNG-2020
GGGTGTCCCTAATTGTAGGAGTATTTGGGATTCGGGATCCCATGCTTTTTAACGACATTAACAAGTCCCGTAAAAGGAATCCTCAGACGCATCTTCTCGACAATACCGCCCGCTGGGACTTTAATACCCTTCGCCCGGAAAATATAATGCACACCCTGATAACCTCCAAGGACTTCCCCGCAAATAGTCGAGTGGTCAACGGCTTTGGAGTGCACGCCTTCAAATTTGTAAATAAAGAGGGTGTTCCCGTTTTCATCAAGTTTCATTTCCTGTCCCAACAGCCCTTCAGATGGTTCAACTCGACGGAAATAGAACTGATTTCTGGGATCGATCCTGATTATGCCACGCGGGACCTTTACGACGCCATTGAGAGGAAGCAGTATCCTCGGTGGATTCTATATCTGCAGGTTATGACGGTGGCGGAAGCGTTGGCCTACCCGGTCAACCCTTTCGACACCTCAAAACTGTGGCGCCAGGAGGAGTTCCCCCTCATACCGGTGGGCGAGTTGGTCTTGGACAGGTAGGGTTAAACAAATTTTTATCTCTTTCAAAAATGTGCATTTTACTTTCTACAGCGCTGCTGTTATATTTAAAAAATGCTGATGTTCTTAAATTTTCATTTTATTTCAGGAATCCGGATAACTATTTCAACGATATATCATGGACCCGGGCTGAATGAATCTGCCGCGCAGTCCACATTCCACGTAAAAGGGATCGTGGACCGGTACGACTCCGTCAACGACACCGCTGATAATCTTCAGCAGGCGCGACTGTTGCTTTACAAAGATTTGAGCAAAGGTCAACGGGAGCGGGTCGCCGGGAATTTGGCGGGTTCTTTAGCGAAAGCGATTAAATCCGTGAGGGAGAAAGCGGTGAAAGTTTTGTTTTACCCGATTTCCCACGAGTTTGGACAGATGGTGTGGGACAAGATGCAAGAGGCTGTAGCAAATTTGGGAGGGCAAGATGATTAAAACTAACTCCATTTGCACAAGTTTAAAAATCTAGGTCATCTGACAAATTCGCAAACGTTGAAAAATTGTATTTTGACAAACGAAACGAACTTTGGACAAAGATACTAAATAAAGAATTTGATATCAATATATATTTTTAGATTATGGGGGGTTCGCCCCCCACACCCCCCATTTGGTAAAATCATTAACTTTTGTATTATTTATTGACGTACAAATGACAGAATAAAGTCCCATTGATTAATATCAATATCTTTCCCAATAATGCAAATTCTATTCTTCATTATTTAATTAATTTCATGGGAAAGCATTTGAAAGCATTTAATTTGTATTGGGTTTAAAAATGCCCGTAGATCGTAAAATGTGTACCTCACTATCATCTTTATTACAAAATTTGAAAAAAAATATACAAAGCATCTTATCAGTGTATCTGGCGACAACGCCACATTTCCTTCTCATTTTGGAGACTCTGGCACACACCTGGATCCATATGCTAGCGCCACACCTACAACGGCGATTTAAAACGTATTATTACTTATATTAATTATCCAATGACCTTGAAATATATTCCGGTCAAAAAAATACGCTTACCTGCACATTGTCGCAAGCAGTAATTCCCGTACGTTTTTCCGTCAACGCCACAATTTAGCTCGACTACCATGGGACAGTTGCATTGACTAGTCGGCTTAGGCTTCGACTCCGATCCCGGTGTCTGCAGGCTTCTCCCCATCACACCAGAGTTTGGCACGGTCCCATCGGTTGTCCCACTTTCTCCCTCTTTACAAGCCCCTGCGTGCGCTAGCGCGACACCTTAACAACAAAATTTGGGGGAAGCCTCCCCCGGGTCAGAGGTTATTAGCACACCGGGTAAAAAAGGCGAATTGCCATGGGAAAGTTATCGGGCTTATGAAATGACGGAATTTTTGTATTTTTACCGGCGCACAACCGCAAACAGTTGTTTTCGTACGTTTTCCCATCAATGCCACAGTTGGGCTCAGAGAGTTTGGCGCACTGGCAGGGTTCTTGGTTCGTCGAGTTTAAGCTTGGGGGCTTTGACCCTCCATTCCCCACGGAACTGTTCCCTGCCGGCTTACAGGCCCCCGTGTAAGCTAACGCCACGTCTGATGATAAAAAAATGCAAAAGATGCCAGTCAACTTGCCAAAATAACAAGAGTCGTTGGCCCCTTAATTTGGTGAAACAGATCAAAGGTCAATTACCCAGGCATTTTCGCAAGCAGTGGTTCCTGTAGGTGACCCCATCCGTCCCGCAATTTGGCTGGGAAAGTTTCGGGCACCTGCATATCGTCGTGGATCTGGCTTCTAACAATCCCTTATGGGCAATATTCGCCTTTCCCTTTAGACACTTCCCGGGGTAGGCCAGCGCCACTTCTATCGCACCCCACAGGGAACAAATTCAAAAGGCTTCCATTAATAGAAACTCAAAAGGAGTTACCCCCAAAAAGTAACTTTGTGGTGGCCCACTTGCACATGTGCGGACACAGTGATTTGTGTACGTTTTCATGTTCTTCCCACAGTTCAGTTCCAAAACTTGGGGGCAGTTGCACTTGTTCGAACTTCTGCCATACCCTCCAAAGTACGGCGTCACCACCGCTGACGACTGGGAACGGGGACAAAGGATCTCGCAAGCGACCTGCTCTGTTATATGCCCTTTCCCTAGACGCAAAAATTCCTCATAAATGATCACTTTATTTTCAAATAAAAATATTCACTTTATGTTGATACTCTCCCTGTAACATTACTTGTTACCGCTCTACCTGCCCACCTGCTAGGCCAATATTTAAATAAATTTCCCGTAAATTTATGGAATAAAAAGGCTAATATTTTATTAGGGTGAAAAAATAAAAATTTAGATGGTAAGTTTGTCAGTACCAGAACCAAAACACGTTGCAATGAAGAAAAGAAATTGGAGGGTAGCCACCCCTACAAAATTATTTCGAGTTGTTTGAAAATTCCCCATTTTTTCCCAAAATAAAATTTCCCAGATAAGATGCCTCGCGAAAATTTTTAGTAGAACAATTGCGGCCACCGAGAAGGATGACACCGGAAATGCGGTGACCAGAAAGCCAGAAACGGAGCATCATTATTAGCACTTAATTGCCCATCATCTTCCGTTCATTAATAAAAGTTCACGCAGGAAAGCGTTGTAATGAAAAAAAAAACCAATAAAAAATCCTTTTTATTATCCGATCAAACATAATTAGCCTTTGTCCTCCCAATTCTCTTAAAATGAGCCAGCAATCTGAGATAATTGATTTTTAAGGGGCAGGCGGTGTAGTTCCCGGTTCACAGACAGTATTCGGATCCCACATCCGACAGTCCCTGGTCTGTTCCTCCGCCGTTACGACACACGTAGCGGTTACTGCAGCGTTAACGCCTTCACCGTTGACATCTACAACGGTCGCTTCCCGGGAAAGGTCCTCCACGCCACAGTACTCACAGGAGGATCCCTCTTCCGGGATTCCAGTATTGGTGGCCAGGCACAAGCATTTGCATTCATTGTCCAAAATAAATGTCTTGCATTTCAGCTTATCCACGCAATCCTTTTGGCACTGTTTCCGCTTATTTTCAATATCCGGGGCGGAGCAGCGACACACATCCCCACCCTTTTGTTGGTCTCCCGTTAGATTTTTAGGCGCTCCGTAAGAAGAATCAGGTTCGCACCTCTTTCGATAGCCGCCGTCATCCCCAGTACTCCCTCCCCCCTCCCCCCCTCCACCAGGACACAACTCATTCCACATTTGGCAGTCTCCTGAGGAAGCCGTAACTTTCTTGACGCACACCATACTCACTGTAAGATTGGAGGGAGCCACATTCAGCTTGCCCCCAGGTTCGATTTCCGCCTCCGGACAATAACGGCACGGAGTGTCTGTTATAAAGTTTTTTGTCAGACAGTAGCACGTTGAGCATTCCTTATCAACGAAAAAGTGATCGCATGTTTTGGCGGCGCAGTCTTCTCTGCACTTGGTCATAACTTCACTTTTGGGGTCCTCAGTGCAGCCACATTTTTCGCAATCACCCGGGGCGCTGTAAGGCGGCGCCGAGGAAAGAGAAGGCAACTGAAAAGAAAACAAAAAAAACACATTCCCCAAATTTAAGCAAAACGAATGACACCGCGAAGCTAAAAAAAAGATTATTTTTTCCACCCTTACCCCCTCGGCTGGTGGAGTCCCCAGAAAAGTAACAAAGACAGCGGTAGCAATGACGTAAAAAGGAGAAGCCATTTTCGAATTTTTGAGGAACTGCCCACGTTTTAAAAGCTCACATAAGCACTTCGATTAATGAATTAAAACAAAACTGATATTTATATTGAAACGGACTTTTATATCGACGCAGTCGCATCTCAGTTGACGTACAACGTCGCCGAAAAATGCGGCTGGGTGGTAAAAGAGTACCGCCATTCCTCCAAAAATCCTGAAATACAGTTCTCCCCCCAAAAAGTACAATATTCCCATTGTTTGTGCCCCTTCCGTATGCGTAAGACTGAGGGGCTGTCCATTTAGAACGTTTGAAGAAAATCAATTTCCAGACCCCCCCTGCCACGCCATTTTAACCTGGGGTAACTGGCAGCCTTCCCTTTGACGCCCCACGCTGCCGTGGATCAGACCTCCCCAAATGCGGCTGGGTGTTAAAAGAGTACCGCCATTCCTCCAAAAATCCTGAAATAGTTCTCCCCCCAAAAAGTACAATATTCCCATTGTTTGTTCCCCTTCCGTACGCGTAAGACTGAGGGCTGTCCATTTAGAACGTTTGAAGAAAATCAATTTCCAGACACCCCCCCTTCCCGGGTCACGCCATTTTAACCTGGGGTAACTGGCAGCCTTCCCTTTGACGCCCCACGCTGCCGTGGATCAGACCTCCCCTGGCCCCTTCATACTTTGCTTATGGACGAACCCTTAGAAAAAGGGATAAAGGAAGGTTTTGTGTGTCTGGCAGTTTTTTCCTGGCTACATTTTTCTCTTTATCATTTTTCCTTGCAAGTAACAGCTCTTCAAGGCTGTAGTTTATTGAACCCTCCTCACGCAGCTCACCCTTAAAGAGGCTCTCTGTGCGCCCTGCATTCCTGCTGCAGACAAACTATACATTGTATCGAGTTATGTTAATTAATAATTATCAAATACAGAGATATGGGCTGGTCATAGCCAACATTTATGTATCACTCTGCTTTGCTCTTGAAACGTTTTGGCAGATTGTTCCCTATTTTTGTGAGATAAGCCAGCTGGAAGCTCTGTGTATTTGGCTACCTACTCAACATGGTTGGTGAACCTCACAAAAGGTGAACATATACTCACTCACTCATGTGCACGCAACGCACATTTTTCTGGGGGGAGGCATCAGGGATAAAAATGGTACTCAACATGACTCATCTGAGGGTCCTTTCTGAAAGGGCCTTTCATAAAAAAATGATTTTATCGGCTTAGCAGGGTTGTCATGAATCGGGTACGCGATAAATATAGGATTGTTCTGCTTGCTATGATCTAAAAGCGCCTCTTTGTTTTCAGAAATGTTGGTGTTGTGATTACTCACCATCGTCATCCCTAGCATCCCTTTAGTAAGGAGGAATATGGGGGATACTGAAAAATGGGATTGGTGCCCTTGTGTAATGTGCAAAGTTCATGTTCCTTTGGGCTGGCAACGAATTCCAAGTTCACAGGGTTTATAGCCAGACATCTTGAACGAACTGGTCACTTCCCATCAGTTTCTCGAATCGAGCAGTTTGAAGGGACAATTTTTCAGAGTATTTGAGAATCGATCCTCGGGGCATTTAAAGACGCGTTTTTTTTCACGGCCTTATTATGATTGAAATGGTGAAACTTTCTGAGGAACCTCCGACGGGGGAGGACAAAAAGTTCCCCCATCATCTGGCCATCCCTATAGCGGCTTGCAGCGAGGCTACCACTCCCAGACCGGGCGGGGGTGCTCCACAGTGTTGTACCATATGGCGGGGCCCCGTTCGAAATCCTTCTTGGGGGTTGGTGTCTTTGGAGCAGGGAGCTCGAACATTTCTCACGGGATACGGGGTAAGATAAACTTTTCCTCTCCTCAGGGGGTCAGTACCCCCCAGGGGTAAAATCTGGGCTAACGCTTATAATTATTTTTCCCTTCCAGTTTTTAATGGCCTTCTTCACTTTTTTCTTGGCCTTGGCGTTTGTCCTTCAAGTGATAGTCCTGGTGTCTCGGAATAGGGCTCCCGCCAACAATAAACTCCCTACTACTAGCCCTCCGGCTAGCACCAAATTCAACGCGGGGGAGGTGATCGCCGCGACACAGGAAATTAACCGGGCCGTCATCAACATTGAAGGTACTCTACAGCATCCCTGCCTCACGTCTGCTGTGACATTGGTCAAATCTGAAAATAATTTTGTTTCTTTTCACAGACGCCCTGGTCCACCTTTTCGTCATGCTCACCTGCGGTTTCGTCGCCACCTCCGCCCGGAAATGCAAGAAAGCCCTGAAAACAGGGGCCGTCTCCCCCATGAAAACTCACTTCTACATTCTCCTCATTTTCGTCCTGGCCGACCTCCTTTTATCCTGCTATTCCATGGGGGAATTTTCTATCTGGATCGTGATCCTCCTGGAAGTTCCCTACTACCTGTTTGCCATTATCGGACTTTTATTCACCTACAACTACATTTTATCCTGCGTCCATAAAGCGACCCGGGTTAGAGATATGGAAAGCATGATTGATGGTAGAACCAGCATGATTTTATAGGGACATATCAAAACGGGGTATTTCAACTTGGGGCAAATTTTTTACTTTGTTGTGTTTAAGTAGAATGGTAATATAGCAGTTGTTCAAAACCAACACAATTAGAATATTATTAGTAATATTTAACATTTGCCTAATTAACTTCCTTAATTTATAATAGTTTATTTAATTGTATTTATAATCGCTACCTTCATCGCAATTTTTAATTATTTATTATTATTTTTAAATAATTTTTGTTTATAGTAATTTGGATGATAATATGGTAAAATTATGAGAGTTTTACAAATTAGTACCTATATTTATGCCAACTTTATTAAAATCTCAAAAAAAAACTTCCCCTTATATCCTCTTTTCATCTAAAACGTCTTTTGTTTGTTTTTACCTTTGGCAATGAATAAAATAAAATTGTTGCACTGCCACTAAATAAATTTCACATTGCTTCCCAACACCCACAACTAGACGCGGTGCAATTTCCATCATCGGTCCCTATATGCGCGCATATATGGCGTCATCCACCGTAGGAACGTCTCGCCGTCGTCCCGTCGTAGGTGCTCTCGGCAAGCCTGCGCCGTAAATACTTAATAATTATACGTTTTAAATGCAACTATTGCAATTTTAATTACTACCTACCAATAGAGCCCTTATTTTCGTCGGTGCACGTTCCGCCTTATTTTGGCGCCCACACCACACTCATTTGATTATTTGCAAATATATGGCGAAATAATCAAATTACTTAGGCATCTCACCAAAACACATACACAACTTGTTTAGATGCTTATCATCAGCCCCCCCCAGAAAACCTGCAATGGTCCTGTTGCTGCTGATGTACAACTCTTTCCTTAATTACAAGCATCAACGCACGATGCTGATGATGATGATGATGATGAGGATAAGAAAACAAATGTCTGATAAGCACGCCAGCCAGCAAGTTACCTTCAATCTTACATGGTTTTGGTTTTGCACATACACAAGAGAGGAAGATTATCTTGAGTAAATATCAGGTTTATGGCAAAAGCAAGTATCATTCGCTAGAGGAACTATAATGGAGCACAGCAACAGCGGGGCCCTATCAATAAAAACGCATCCAAGCACGGAAATACATACACACACAAGCGCGCGCAGGGACTATGACCCCTTAAAGGAGCTCTAGGGTAGATCCGTAGTGGAAACGTAGTGCGCCTTTGTTTACAAGTCACTGCGAGGGACCTTTTTGTGGAGAGAGAGAGAGAGAGAGAGAAACAATGTTTAATGCAAGAGTATTTGTACTCGTTGGGGGTAACCTAGTATTATTTTAGTGATTATGGCATCACTTTGGACAGCGAGCGCTACTTAGAACGACCGCAGAGGGATACCTATGTCGTCGGGAAAAAAATGTGAAGCATTTCCTACTCTCTAATTTTGTGGGGCTATCAAGACAAGGGATCTCTTGTTGGGGTTGCGAGATTATTTAGAGACACCCCAACTCCCACGCAATCGGATTTTTACAGGCCTCATTAATTACATCACTGCGCGGGGCAGATTTAGACAATCACATCAGCAATCAATCTTAATCACGTGGGGGGATTCAATTAGGCGAGCAAAGGACAACCATAATAATTTCTCTTTTTAGGTCTTATTGATACAACGCAGGATGGGGCCGTTCCTTAGAGAAGGAACAGTATTGCAGGAAGGAGAGCGAGATGAAAGGAACACAACCAACTAGCGTTTTTAAGGGAAGGCCCCCTCAGAAATGTACCTAAGTAGTGGTCAAGATTGAACACGCATTTTGTGGCAAGCGATAATTTGATTTTATGATGAAGTGATTTATGCGACGCTGCAAGAATTAATTGTGGTGCTGATTAGGAGTACCAAGAGGCACGCCAGAGCAGANATGATGAAGTGATTTATGCGACGCTGCAAGAATTAATTGTGGTGCTGATTAGGAGTACCAAGAGGCACGCCAGAGCAGAAGGCTCCCTAAAAAAAATTGGGAGCTATCAAGAGCGCAGGAATAATTGAGCGACTTGGAGTAATGAAGTAGCGCTCGCGGTGGCAGCAACAAGGGCTGCAGTGTGGGGCAGTGGTCATTTTAAGTGCAGTGCACATTTTTTTTGGCAACTCTACAAAAGTTAAACGCCAAGTTGCCCCAGTGAAAAAAAAATAAAAGTGTTGATAAGATGGTGCTAAGTAGTATCATTAACGGGGCCCGGTCCCTGGTGAAGCCGCTGATTCAACCGCTGTTTGTTCCCTTCCTGTACTGGACCTTGGCGTCACTGGGCACCATTCTGTCCGTGTGGAACACTGGCGATCGTGTCCAAGATGAATCGGAATTTCTCCATCCGCCACAGTCCAAACCGTACGACTTTATTATCGGTAAGTAAGGGGGTGGGGCATGCAGGGTGGATGATAACAGCAGCAACAGTTTAATAATTTCTTCTGTTTTTTTTTAAAGTGGGGGCGGGTACCGCCGGTTGTCTGTTGGCCAATCGCCTAAGTCGCTACTACTCTGTGCTGCTGATTGAAGCGGGCGGTGAGCCCAATCCGCTCCAATATATTCCCCAGTTTTCGCTATTCTTTCCCAACTACCCGGATATTGACTGGTCATGGAGAAGCGTGCCGCAGAAATATGCGTCCTTGAACTCCGTTAACCAAGAGGCCAGTTTATCCGCAGGGATAGGGCTAGGGGGCACGGGGACGCTGAATTACAGTAATAAACGATAACCACTTTAATGCGGAAGTAACTCATTAATGACAAGAGGTAAACATTTTGTTGGGGTAAATTGAACAGTGATTCACCTTCGGGGTCACAAGAGAGATTTCGACAATTGGGCGACCCTCACTGGGGACCCCAGCTGGAGCTGGGAAGGAGTGCTGCCCTTCTTTAAAAGCTACGAAAGCTACGAGATCCCTGGGGACAATGGTACGATTCCAAGGACATCCCATATTTTTCCTATAAAATAAATTTGTTTTAACCGTTGACCGTTTGTCTTCCAGTGAATCACGGTTACCGAGGGGACCTTCGCATAGAAACTCCGGATCACCCGCCTTCCGCCCGCTTGTTCGTCAAGGCGGGGGTGGAATTAGGCTACCCCAACGTGGATCTGAACGCTCCTTTTACGGAGGGGTTTGACATCTTACGGTATGGCATGCGCCGAGGGGTGCGACAAGCCCCTTACAAGGCCTTCCTGGAACCGGTACGTTTCCGGGCGTCGCTGACCATCATGAAGTTTGCGAACGTCAACAAGATTCTGTTTAAGCAAGGGAATGTTGCGTACGGCGTGGAATATGATCGCCATGGACGGAGTTACATGGCTCACGCCCGCAGGGAAGTTATCATATCTGCCGGGGCCCTGGCCACCCCCAAGTTACTCCTGTTATCCGGAGTGGGACCAAAACACCACTTGAGCGAAT
>JAHZNE010004783.1:0-19414 GCA_027744055.1 Callyntrura sp. NNG-2020
CGGTTGTTGATGTAACCACAGTATGTTTAAAAAGGACAAACTGTGATACCAACACTGTTTACGTACGTTTATGAGAGTTTTATAACTGCCGCTTTTCACAATCCGTGGACCATCACATCACCAACAAGAACGTCAAAACGCTCGTAGGCGAGGGGGACAAACCTATCCTGCAATGTACTAGGTTACCTATTCGGTAATGTTAAATTACTCAATCGTTGGGGGGATTTGTCCCCTCCGGTCCCCCGGTTGTTATACGCCTGGCTATCAACGTTATTATGTATCACCCGTGAGAGCATTGACGTTCTATCTAGCAAAACTCGAAAACCGACGAGGTATACTCTTCCTAGGTGAGAACCTGCAACTCAGGTTTTAAAGAGTAGCACAGCCTAGCAAGTTAAAATCATACACGACACCGAAGCAAAATCACTCTATTTTTTAATGAATTCAATTACTTCTTCATATCCTACTTTACGTAAAGAGAGGGTGCCAGTACCAACTTCCGTGAATTACGTAAGGATGGAAAGCCTAGCAAAAAATTTCCGCTGCCACATCAATACAGTTGCTTGTCTGAATTTCATCTCATACGTGATGCTTGCATAATGTATAAAAATCACTGTGTGATAGAAAATGCTTTAAAAGAAAACACATTGCTAGTGAACACACCTATAAATATCGACGTACTGCTAAATTTGAAGTTGTCTATGTATTTATCTTTTATACAGGTTCCATATTCGGCATACGATGGACATTATCTTAATATTTGAAGAAAATTGATCATAAACTATTTTGAGCATTAAGTTTTTACCATATTTTAACTCCCAATTTTATTATATAAATTCAAGGAAGAAAAAATCAAACTGGTTGTTGAAATTCTTAGTAAAAGTTGATTCTTCTTATTGTATAACTTAGTTTAATAATAAACATTGCTTAATATTTTGAATTTAAGAGTATATTCCATCTAGTTTAATGCTCCCAGCTTTCCATTGTTCAAGACTAGACACCTTTAAACGGAGCAAACGCTTATAATTATGTATTCAACGGACAAACTTGATGTTGCCTTAGAATTATCAATTTCTCCTTGAAAATTAAATGCTGTAAATCTTTGATTTTTTACTTTAAAAATAGGGCTTCCAAAACCGCACATTTTGTACATTTTAAATTTTTACTTATGTAAAACTGTAGGTTATAGAGTGCAGAGAAACCAAAAAACTTTTTAAAACTATCCAGTTCTGCAATATAAAGTTGTAACTATAACTACAAAATTGCATATGATTCTTCTTACATTTTGCGTCCACAAAGTGCGTCGCAATATGTTCGTTTCTGCAAAGAAATGTTTTCTCTTAATTGCCTTACCTCAGAAATGATTGTTGCTAACTGTTTTGCAGCGGCGAACACCTGATACTGCAAGTTCTCCAATGCTTCCTTCCGCTCAATTATTTTATGCCCCATGGTCTGCATCAGGCTGCTTAGAACGTCCTCTTCTGTCCTAATCTCTCGTTTTTTCTGCACAATAAGTTTGTTTGACCTGCAAATCGCTTCCAGTTCTGTCCAGAATTTCTCCTCTTGTTTATCCGCTTCATCCACGTCATACAGTTGGAATATGTGGTTCATGGTTTCGCAGTTCTCAGTTCAAATTTTGCAAGACTGTTAATGTTGATTTTTTTTCCTTCTTTGGATAGACAGTGCAAGGCTGTTACTTAAGTCAGCTCTCGGTTATTTAAATGAAACCTTTAAAAATTAAAGAAAAATAATTTAGGAATTTATTAAATATATTTAGAATTCCTAGCACGGCAATTTTACGTTTTTTGAAAAATAAATTTCACCAGACCTTTCTTTGGTTTAGGGACAAGCTCCCTTCCGTTTTAAATGAAAAATTAATACGACACTTTTAATTCAAAACTTTTTACAGGGTGTTTAGGCATCACCGTTTTATCTATTATGTTACGTACTGAAATATCTCAAATCTCAACTCAGTTTTTATCAACACCTCTAAAGGTTACAATTTACAAGTTTTTTACAAACTACGCATCAACGTTCTCTGTTCTGCTCTGTTGACAAAGACGAAATGATCATAACATTTCTATTGCGCATTTGCTACATCCCCAGAGTAGCTTTTAGGAGATATCCTCTGAAACTGGGAACTTTAGCATGATAAAATCCTCAGTAGTTGTAGGAAAGCAAAAAGGGAATCAATAGTTACGATTTTTCTAGCGAAGCTTTCACCAGGAGTACCAAACGACTACCGATGCGTAGATGCATCTTCGTTGCGTAGTAACCTTACAAGTGGTTTATTAAGTGAAAGCTGGAGAAAGATGTTGTAACAAATAAATTGTTTTTGTATCTATGCGTTCTAGCTTGTACAGACCCAGTCGCCAAACCACTTTTAAATGATTTCTAGTGTAAAAAAGCTGTACATACACAGACAGCAATAGTGCTGTCGACTTGATTCTATCCAAATGGTACAATGTTAAAATAAAATCTAGCTAGTAAATTTGTGTAAGCAAACCAAACCACAAATTTTGTTTACTGAAACAAATGAGGAGCTTGTAGATGTTTTAAAACAGATATCACGTGTAAACATTAAAGCTTTCCCTTCGTTTGGGCTCGGTTAGTCTATATTGATATTAGAGATGCGACGCTGTTATCAAACGAGATGCTTTAGTTCTAACAGAAATAATATTATGCATCGCTTCTCATAACAGAAAGGCAAAACGGTGACAGTTGGATCTTTTGCTCTGCTTTCTATCCTCGAGAGAAAATGAGCCGTGCAGTTGTCTTGACGAGGGGATCTAGGAGAAAATAGTAGGTACTGTTGTGGTTTACTGAAAGATCAGAATAAAAAGGAGAAAATGTCGTCAGATGTCTCCTCCAACAGAGTTCGAAAATATCTAGTTATTTTTTGCCGTATCCTTATGGGGTTTAACGTAAAAAGGAAGTGACAGAAGGGATTTATAAGATGATACACATACCCGGGTGAAGAATGGGTGACATTTAAGTTCAAGATATGTCATTTTTGTCAATTATGATTTGACATAACGATAAGTCATATTTGCTACGGTTGATAAACCGGTTCTAATTGCATGTCTACGCGTTATAAAAGCGAGTTTCTGTGTTAGGTAACCTTCTATGGCTTTACTACCTACTAGCATGATGCTACAATTCTTTGTGTGACCTTCCGTCAGTTGTCGAAAACAATTTTGTTAATCATTAAATAACCATTACAACGGAAAAATGTATATGCATTAAAGCAGTAACCTTAGGATATTTTATGAATGCTTAGAGACCAATTTTAGTTGTCATTTTATAAAATGTACTGTCGTTCATGCGTCTGGTAACAATTATTTTGTACTTGGTGTCTGATAAACTTTTTTTAATTCGAAATTCATATCACACCCATCTGTCCCTCATTTTCATACGCTAAATCCAATAAGGATTAACACAATTTCACCAAAGTACCAAAAACTGATATTTTTGAATATTGCTAAAACAAAACGATTCTACATCCTGCGGTTTTGGATGATAGTCGTAGGTTTAAAAATGCGGAAATCTAAAATTAAAATATGTAGTCGATCCCAGACATACAGACTCTGAGTGACCCTTGTAAGTGTGCAATAGTTTCACAGCATATTATATTTTAAACAGGTACAAAATAGTGTCTACTAGTTAATTATTTAAAAGTTTTTTACGATTTACTTATCATATCATGCTCAGTTTAAGGGCACTATGAAACTATTGTAAGAAAACACATCACACGAAATAGGGGAAACTTCCCACGACTTTCATCTATTGGTGAGACGAATGTCATAAAGCATACTGATTTATGGGAAAGAATTCACAGCTTTCTAAATGACGTACATTTAATTGGCTGAGGAACAAACTGATTTATTTATTTAAATATTCAATAGTTATTTACATATGGCCAAACAAATTTATTATATTTATAAAATAAAGTTTTCGGTCACATTATTACATTTATTTCACGTATTTTTTAAAAATATACCTAAAACCGAAAACAATTATGTTGGAGTAATTCGGTGGCGGTTGAGAGCGAAAATACATAAAAATAACACTACCCCTTTACCCGTATGAAGTCGCTTAAATATGCTTCCATATTGTTGTACAACTATTATATTGTTACTTAACAATTAAAATGTATTCCAATATTGTATTAATCATTAAATTATGAAATTTAAATTTGCATGTACAACAATAAATACCCTCTACATACCTCTTTGGAAATATAGCATACAACCGGGTATATTCATTTTTCTTTTGCCGAAAATAAATTTCAAAATTCAAAAATATGACCCCCAGTAATTGTGTTTATAAGAAGAGCGTATTTTTGTTTATTTGTGTATTTGGCATGTGGTTTAGAAATACTCATATTTGACTTTGTATTAAGTTTAGTAGGTAATATAATGTTTTCATCATGTTCCTAAATATCAATATTGTATGTTAAACATGTTATTGTAATACCTTTTGTAATTTGGACAATTTGAGTGCTAATTTACAGAAAATATACTTCATAAAATTATCAGAACCATAAAATTTCCAGGATATTAAAAACATTAACTGAATATAATTATGCCAGCTCCCCCTAATAGAGCATCAGCATCATTTTTGAAGTCTTAGAAATTTTGTAGAATGTTTCCTAGACTAGAAACCCTATTTTATTAATCCTGCTACAATTACCAATAATGACAAGAACAATAAATCATACGACTATTATCGCTTTCTACTACGTCTCACAATTCGGTTAGCTCCTGGTACAGTATGCACCTGCAAAAACGATGTTTTTCACTATTCAACGTTGAATGGTTTCTTAGCGTAGTTGTGTTCCATTAATATGTTGTGCGGGAGTCGAGTAATAACGAGTCCTTCCTTTGATCCTGCTGTACCATGAAAAAAATTATATAAGCTTTGCGCAAAAATAATTATATTTGCACGCCGATATTTCAAAACTGCCCTGGAATACTTACTTTTTATCATAGTTTCCATGGAAGCGCCCTTCCCATTAGCGATTTTGGTTCTTTCATGTTGTTTGATAATATCTTCGTAAGATAAAATAACGTTCGCCACAGGTTTCACGCCTGCTCTTCTCCTCCTTTGAAGTTTGCTTCTATTCCCCCTTCTCCTTTTATACTGGCTAGCTTTAACTCTTGACGATGTTTTACCTCGGTTCCCAGGATTGCAAATTTGGCTGATTAAATTAAATTGCGTGTTACACAACTGCAACTCTTCCTGTGCCATCACCTCCATAACTTCGATCGGATCATGGTGCTCTTTCAGCTGACTGCTCCCAAAATCCTCCTCCGTAGTCGAGTTTACCGGAGCGTTAACGCAAGTATGCTCACTGATCCCCGCGCTCGGGTTAATATTACCCACACCAGTAATGTCCTGCACGACATCCCAATCCATTAGGAACAATCCGGCATTCTCCCCCACAAAATGCTTCTCAAAATCTTCCATTTCCATGTCCATATTCGACATTTCTTTGTTCATTAATCCTGGCAGGAAGGAGATGCTCGTTGGCCCAACTTCAATAGAATCTGATGTACCATCTCGCGTAAATAACCCCACATTGGATGAAATGGGATGCCCGAAAAATTCCTGCTCTGTGATAATTGTGCTGNGCCCAACTTCAATAGAATCTGATGTACCATCTCGCGTAAATAACCCCACATTGGATGAAATGGGATGCCCGAAAAATTCCTGCTCTGTGATAATTGTGCTGATGTCATCCACACCGCCAGAAACCAGACAATTTGACGGATTGGCCAAAATGTAGGGATTGGTTGGAATGTGAAAGGAGGTTAGATGATAATGATTTTGCCGGCTGTTCATATTCCCCATAATTCTTCTTTTTGTTAGACACCGGATATTTGGAAAATAGTGAGTTGATAAGTCCCCCTGAATTACTGCGCTTCTAAGTACTGTATAATATGTCTACATGGTGGTTAAAAACAAAGTTAAATGTAGCTGGGTATAAACAACAGCCTGTTGAGCTTATGATGACAGATATTTGGAGTTTAAGTCTGTAAATCTCACAAGTTAATTACTCGCCAGTAATGTTTGCACACTGAGGTATGTTTGTAACTTACTTTTCAGAATCGCCAGTGCCTCCTACTCTCCATTGCTCCACTTGTTAACTCTCCCGTCAAACTAATGAGAGCGGACTTGTTGTTCGGCAAAGAGAAAGCAGGAAGTGAAAGTAGGAAAGGGAAAACAACAAGCCAAAAATAGGTAATGCTATTGTGTGGTGTGCATTACAGGCAGGAGGGATACCTTCGGCTGGTAACATTTCACCTACCGAAAATGAACGACGGAGATATCGACATTTTTGCTGTCAGTATAAATATATCAGCATATAGTATACGTGTATTATGAATATACGTTTTAAAACATCAGATTCTGTGCGAGTGCTTGAATGCTGGAAACTTTCCCCGGAGATTTCTGCTCTTTCTCTTTTCCTTCATTTTCTACCGGAGGCTTCGTTTGGCTGCTTGCAGAAAAGCATCATGATTTTCTACCTTTCTCCTTCCCAAGCTTACAATTAATGGCAACGATGGTTTTGCACGAAATACCTGGCAACTTTTTACTCTGTGATACCATGCATTCATCAATAGACTCAACATACAAATATGCTGGTATGATATACCCAAGTAAAGATGTACCAAAGTGCATACAGATGTACTTTACCGGGATCTCGGTTATTTACGACTCTATTGTCTCTCGATTGTCAAATATGTATATACATAGTCATAACGGACAAAATACATAAATATGTGAAAGATATGACATATTGTTAGCAAAATTAGCAATATTACGCTGATCAATGAAAAAGGCACCTACATTTTGCAATATATGCCGTATAACCCTTAAAACCCTGGAAAAGTTTTGTTGTTAATTAGTTTTTGTAATAACTTCACGTCACTAGGCTTGTCGTATGGTTAAATAATGCTTTCTGCAAAACTTTCGCCTCTGCTGGCTTCCTTGGAAGCTGTCCTGCAAACTTGGCACACTAAAAGCCTTATATGGGAATAATATATGCTTTTCGTAAAGATATAATACCCGCTATAGTGTGTCGATATAGGTAACTGGAACAAGGTCACCCCACAACCTTGTAACTTTATGTCTTGATTTTAGAAAGCAACAATGTGCAGGGATCTCAACTGGTGGTTCTTTCTCATCTTCCAGTGGCATTGGTACTTTAATTTTCACTTGTTCTACAACAGCACTTTCCGTACGTGGCGTGTAAAGTCATGTAGAAAAAAACAAAGTCAACTCGTTCCAATCTCGGGGATTTTCGACATGAACAAGTTGTTTTAACAATCTGTAGAGAATGCACGGAAGAAAAAATAGCTGCAAACAAGGGGCTTGATCCCGTGCTCAGTGCGTGTTCACACATATTACGTTATACTAGTGTCTTCAAACAGAGGATTAGAATCCTGACATATAATCTGAATAAAATAGCAATGGCTTAATTTACAAATTTAGTTATGCCGCATTTATTAAGTGTGCGAGTTAAGCAGTTACATACTTTTACTGAAATGAAAATGTATATACCATAAATACGCAATGACTAGCAACTGGACATATATACAGCTGCTATGAGCTGGATGCTTAATTAATCAATTAAACTGTATTTTATAATTTATTAACACTTTTTATTTACACCACATTTTTTACTTTTGTTTTGTTACAACTAAATTATACTACAGCACACGTTATTATAAATTGATATAATCATTTATATGCTTCTAATCATATTTGATAATAGTAGTAGTGAAAATATTCTACACAACTATTTTTTATTATAATATGTACATAAATAATAGGAAAAAATTTATTATGGTTAAGTGTCATACAGTAAAGTGCCAAGTTTTTACATAAATACATTTTTCATACACTTTGAACTTTTCCAAACTTGTTCTGCTTCATTCATCTACGGTATTACAGACAGTTATCATAAGCATACATCCTCCTTTTAATTTACTGATGCACAAGTCTTTCATACTCTTTAAATCATTTCAATTTGTCAAATTTTAATTTTGTCATATAATGGTTTTTACTGTACATATACTTTAATTCGGGTTTCCAGGATATTAGAATCAGCTTCTAGGATTAGTGGTATTCATTTTATATCAAAATTATACGGCATAAATTTATAAATTTATAAATTTGTTAACCAAGGTTTAAACATTAAATTTCTTTTGCAGTTTGGCATACTTTAACATAAATAAAAAACAGTTAAAATTAATTTTAATTAAAATTTAAAGAAATAGACATGAGATTTTTTAATTTGGCTTTTGTCAAGTTTATTAAATTTATTGTTCTAATTGTACCTTTGTCCTTGTGCAGACCATTGTCGTCTCGTTCTAAACCCTGTCCCATCGTGTACAAACAATTATTTTTAAGATTCAGTTTTAAGTGTATATTTATATCAGTATTCGACTGAGTATTTTAAACATATTAAACTTAATAAGTACTTATACACATATATTGATATACTTTTTCATTCATCCTTTCGTAAAGTGATATTTTTCGCTTTTTCCCCCTCTTGTTTACAAATAAACAAATGACGGTATATATATTGCACCATTGTAGGGCACACTTTTCTTAGCCTTAACTTACAATTAAGTAATTAACCTATTAATTTCATGACGAATATTTCAATAGAATAGATCACCATTCTTTTACTTTTAGTCAGTGCTTATTTGATGGACTGCATATACGATTTTGGAACACAGGTAAATTTATACCCTGCTTTGGTCCAAAAACATTACCGCAAAATATGTTTCATATATTCTATATATAAGCATCAGCCTGACTATTAGCGATGGTTTATTTCTTAGTACTCGATAAGGTAATTTCTTGAGCGTAGAAAAGTTATTTTGTTGCTCGACCTTTGTGCAGTTTCATTCAAGTCCATTTATGCTCCATTGTTCCTGCAAAACGACCAGTTATTTTAAATTTGCCCATAAACGCACACACATACATGAAAATACAAAATTAGAAGAATATCTTCGCAAGACAGCTTACTTTAAAGTATCATTTAAATTCGTCTCAACTTCCATATCCCAATCGTTGGAACTTGCTTCAGAATCCGATCCCGAGTCTTCCGCTTTTCTCTTCTCACCCACTTGTACTTCCTTCCTGTCCCCAATTCTCGCCCGTGGATCATTGTGCATCTCATCTAATGCAACATGCGGATCAATATCTCCAGAACTCCCCCGTCTCTTCTTCTCCATGACGCTTCCATCAGGTTGATTCGGTTGATCTTCTTGTGGTGACTTGGGTTCGTAAGAATCATCCTCCATTGATAATTCCGCAATTGGCTCAACCCGAGCCAACTTCCGGTTTATTCCTGCTTTCTTTTCCTTGTAGTATTTCAGCTGATTCTTGGCTAACCCCGGATACTCTTCCTTGCCCGATTTAAGCAGTTCCATGTTATCCAATTCACCTTCCTCTTCGTCCATGGGCGATAATGTATCTCGAAAAATAACGGATAATCTCCACGATATTTCATCTGGACCAAGATCCTGGCAACTCTTGGACGTCCCGGCAATTGGTTCCAGACTCGAGGCTGGGGGCACGGGTCCACAGGCGCCTTCTTCTTCCATCAAGTGCTGGTCCTCCGTTTTCGTGGACGAAGCTTCCTTCCCATCCTCTTTTTCTTGTTCCATTTTGATAATTAAGTATTCTGTAATTGGGGTAGCATGATATTTAGAACAATATAATTTATTCTATATGAGTGCACTCGAATTTACTCGACGATATTAGGTTTCATATGGTATGAGTATGCTTTATTTGATGTGCTCACCTGTTGATAAAGTGTTGATTTCGTTACAAATCCAAAAATCTACCCTAACGTTGTACCTTGGTACGATATACTTAGCAATTAAAATGTGAATGTATTGTAAAGTATGACTTTCCAGCGACAAAACTAATGTATCACCATTTACCCCAAACTTACATGTGCTGTCAAAAAATGGCGTGGAATTTCTCTCTCCTACAAAATAAGAATAGGAGGTAGGCACAACTTTCTCCAATAACCAGTTTGTTTCTTTTCTGCGCCCAAGGTTAAGAAAAGCTGTCACTTTCTTGAAGAGGAAGATGCTTCTGCTGGATTTTATGCTGGTTTCTAGCTACTTAACATCTGACAGAGAGTCCGGAGCAAAACACACGGTATCATTCCTTCAGAGTGAAAGTAGGGAAAGCAGCAGCAGCAGCAGAAGCAGCGAAAAAAGCTCAAAATATGTAACGCTGGTGAGTTCTTCTGTTTCCGCGGTGCATCTCGAACTTTCACGACGAAATTTATTACCTATTTGCTTGCCTAAACGGCGTATAGCAGATTCCAGGGAAAGTAAAGAGTTCACTGGAGACGCTTTGCCCGTTTGAGCTTTCTCTTCTGCTTGCTTTACTTTCTCTCTCCTTTCTCTTATAGAGTTCCCAGCCTTGAAGGTATTTATAAGTAGCAATTTTATGCTTCACGCGCATAAATTATTATTCTTAGCACTTTCCCTTTGCTTTCTAGGGAAAGTTCCCTGGCGTAGTACCTGAACACCCGAGGAGTTGCTACTTCAAATGATTTCATTGGCTTTTTTCTATTTTTATTATTTTTATTTATGCTGGTGCTCTTTCAAATATCTTTCGCAGCGGTAGATTTCTTGGATTTGGAATTTTACATGATCATAACATGTTTTCGTGTGTTTTTTTCAATTCCTGACAACTTATTAAATAGGTTCATGTATCAACATGTTATTTTTCTGTTTATACAATCTTTAGTCATGCGACAGATAAAAGTGAAATCACTGGAGAAAGTGAGTCTGACATGGTGGTTTTATAACATAAATAACAATAACTTTCACTCAAAAATACAACGCAGTTGCAGACGGATTTAGATTTTTTTATTTTAGCGATATGGTTACAAAACCAGTATCTGGTATCCTACTTTTCTTCTTTGGTCGGTTTGACAATTTTATATTGGCGGAACTCAATACCGCTCGTTATCTCACTAGCTTCACTTCAAAGAGAAGGAGATGCTCACATCAAAATAAATGATTGAAAGTACACCGGATCACAATATACTTCAGACCGCCGAATTATTTTTACTTTCTCCTCTCTTCCCCATCGATTTCCTTCCATATTATGCCAACTTTCTCCGAATGTTAGATCATGTAAATCTTACCTCACCATTAGAACATTTTGAAACGTTTCCCAAAGGAACAAAACAATGTCGTAATTTTGTGGAAGTCACTTCACCGTTATCTCACGTCACTAATGAGGAGCTTACGTAAATTACCGTTAAAGTCATAAACCGTCTCTTCCACTCTCCAGAAATTTACTGGATTATCACTAATAAAAGTGGATGAAGATGGAACGAAAATTTGTAGAAATAACTTGTTTTTGTCGTAGTTCAAAAGAGCTTCGGAGGAAACTGGGGAAAATGATGTAAATAAAAAGAAGCAAACATTTCTTATGAAAGGACATCATCTTCTTCCTCTTATCTTCTGAATTTACGATCCAAGGTAGAGAAAAAAGGAAATCAAAACGAAATTGAGTTGTAGATGGTGGCCGCTTTCCCTTGTATATGTCCAATGGCAATGTAGAAAGAAAATCAGTCGAGTCAAAGGATCTTGCATAAGTGGTTTTCATAATTACGCTGTGGGTGGCATTGGAAGGCGAAAGGAAAATTAAACAAAGTTATGAATTCAAAGTGCATAACTGGTTTACTTCATTACAAGTATGCTGACGGGGTAATCCACTGAAATTTTTACTGAATACTTAGAGTGAAAGTAAAGTGAAAGCTCAGGGAAAGTAAAGTAAAAGTGGTGAAAGTAAAGTGAAAGTAAAATTAGTTCTACAAATTTTTATCTTGAATCTTTTTCCATATCAAGTACTTCACCACACTGTGCCGAAAGAAAAGATCAAACTCCTCGTCTGAAACGTTAACCTCTTTTGGGGAATTTGTTTTCATCCATTTTTTTAGAGCCACAGCTTGGCTCCCACAACACAAAAATTCCGAATTTAGTATCCCCTTCAGCTCCGCCATTTGTTGGGCGAGTTGGTCCGCCTGAGCCTTATAAGCTTCCGTAAGACTTTTCTCTTGCAGCAGCTGTCTTTGAAAAAATTCGGTGTCCTTCGCGTATTTCTTTTCCGCCGCACCCAACATATCAGTCAATCGCAAGGCGATATCCTTCCAAATCCGATAATTATCCGGATCGAATTCCCTCCCTTTCTCTGCTTTCTCTTTGCTAGTTGTCTCCGGTGGTAGTACTTTCTCTTCTGCGCTACATCTAAGCTGTATGGTTTGGACAGCGTTGTCCGGCTTCGCGCTGAATACCCCTTCGTTCCAAACTATCCCTTTGCTTTCACTTCCCCTCAGTAAAGGAACTTTTCTCTGAGGTTCCTCCATTGTCATCGTACATGCCCCTGCTGCAGACAACGATGCATGTCGCTTTCTCTTTTCTATCATTGCTCCTGTTGCCGGTAAATATTTTTCCTCTCCGTTCCATTGGATATTCTGAGGAGTGTGCTCTCCCAAATTACCGGGAAAATGCCGCACTCCCTGATAATAAGCCAAATGCTGCCTTCTTTCGTAATCACCGGATGTTGTGGGAGCGTTTTCCCCGCTGGCCATATATTGGCGATTAGGATACGGACTCATGTATGTTTCTATTGCCGACTGTGCTACTCCCTGGATAGCGGCGTGTACCCCGTCAAAGGGATCTTTCCTATTGGCACTCATTCTCCTATTTCCCCGCACAGAACGCAAAAACAAATTTCCTCCAGATTATCTCACTCCACTGCAAATTTCAATTTCCCTGGCTCCTTCTAAGTATACCCTGCAGCCGTAAATTTCACGGGTTGCTGCTTCCGTTTGATTGATTCAGTTGCTTTCCCTAAAATAGTTATTCCAACTGCTTCACGTCCTACCAAAAAGTGTCTATCTCTCCAAAGACAGGGGAAAAGACTACTTGTCATCTCCTTCCAGATCCTTCCTTCCTCGCTGACAAGCTTTCTTCAACCACCGTCAAACCCAGGAGAAAGTGGATGACGCAATAGGAGCAGTAAAACACTGAAAATGCCGCTAATGCACTAGGCGGCTCTAGATTCATCGAAGACAGGCGAGAGGCAAGACATTGCATTAATTAGGCCTGTTAACGAAAAAGCAAAAGAGCAGCGGTTCCCCGTTTTAGACATTTAACACGCCGGATGTAAGGAACCGAGGCACTTTCCCTGGTGAGTGGATGTGCCCATCTACCTAACAGCTATAGTCTATTAGGGACAAGACCCAATATAATGTGTATGCAACGACATGGGTGAAAGTGAACGTCATGGAGCATATTACCAATATTGAGGTATGTACCCACACATTGCCAGTCAATTATATTCTCTGCCTGACAGAATCATGCGGCGCTTCACGCTCTAGCGGCTCTAGATTCATCGAAGACAGGCGAGAGGCAAGACATTGCATTAATTAGGCCTGTTAACGAAAAAGCAAAAGAGCAACGGTTCCCCGTTTTAGACGTTTAACACGCCGGATGATGTAAGGAACCGCGGCACTTTCCCTGGTGAGTGGGAGTGCCCATCTACCTCACAGCTATAGTCTATTAGAGGGACAAGACCCAATATACGGTGTATACAACGACATGGGTGAAAGTGAACGTCATGGAGCATATTGCCAATATTGAGGTATGTACCCACACATTGCCAGTCAATTATATTCTCTGCCTGACAGAATCATGCGGCGCTTCACGCTCTTCTTTCTCCAGGTAGCCTGTTAGGTAAAGTGGAGTGGGGAAAGGAAACGAATTTTGGCAGAGAGTTGCTATTTTGCCTAGGAGCTCTCCAAGAGCGGCTTTGCAGAGCCCCGGAGATAAAATGTAAAAGGCGGTCGTCAGATTATTAGATTTTTACATCCAACCAAGTATTTTGCCGCAAAAGTAATCAAGTAGGGCAGGCAACTGTGAAAGTTAACTGGGTTTTCTCCTTACACCTACACACACATTCACAAAAACGTGTACATTTTGAAGCTTGCCCTCTTTTTCCTTTTTAAGTGTATTTAAGATTGGGAGCACAATTAAGGTCGGGTAAGTGCCGGGCGGAGATTTTAAGGCGAATTGCCTGTAACTTGCGTTGCCTCTGACACAAATGGAAGACGATCACAAGGAGAAAGGATGAGAAGTTTGGAGATGACGACGATATTTCGTGTCAAGCTTACTTTTCCTTAAGAGGACGAAATTCATGCAAATGGGCATAGAAATGAATGCTTTGTAATTTTTATGGAGCGTGTGTTTTTTTTATATAAAATATTTATTTATTTGAAAAAAAAATTATGAATGACCCCCACCCCCCTCCGTTGAAAATTCAATAGGTTAAGGGTTGCCCCCTTTTGTAGCTGCTCTTGGTAAGGAGGAGCTGCCAAAGCTGGCATTTTTTTGCTTTGCACAATCCCTTGGTGAAGGACAAGTAAAATATCCACCGTCGGTATAACTTGTCTTGCTCGTTATTCTGACAAATTTGGGGCCATCCCCTAATAAAGTTTTCTCTCCAGGCGTGCACAGTTTTGAGGTAGTCCTCCCTATAATTTTGCCACTCTTCCAGGACAAAGAGGTCTTTGGCGGCGCCGGTAATGGCCGAGGGATTCGGCAAAAGGAGCTGGTTCATCCACAAGGTGGAACGGGGGATGTTGCGGTGGTTCCGGCCTACGGTTTGGAGAAGGAAATAACCGTCATTTTTTAGACAGTGGTGAACCATCTCCAAAAAGGGGCGGTACTGGGCCCCTCCGAGGGTCTCCAATAAGCTGATACTGACCACTCGATGAAAGGGGGTGTCAGGTTGAAACGTTTTCCAGTCTTGAAGACGGATGTCGACGGGGAGACCCCTGCAAGCGTGACGCCCATACTCCACCTCTGTTTCCCGGGCGGTTAAACCGACACACGCCACTTGGTAGTGTTCCGCCAGGTATTGGCATAATGTCCCGTGGATTTCCAACACAGAATTTTCTAACGAAAAAAGTAACCGTTAAATGAAGTCCTACCGCATTGACCTTGAAAATGTGGGCTTGGCACTGCCTTATTTTTTCTTACCCCAGCGGTCCTCTGGTTTCCCTTGGGGGAAGCTGCTGTGTCGCAGCAGGAGGGAATCAAACACCTGGAATTTTACCCACTCCAACGTTTTATTCCCCTGGCGGTAGTACAAATCCTGGAGGTCATTTTCTACCACGCGGCTTATCAACTCCGTCAAGTCCTCCACATCCCGCTGGTAATCCCACATTTTATCCGCGTAAGTTTCTCCCAGTGCGTGGAGGCCTTGATTGGCGACGCGAGCGAACCACACGTTCTTATGGACGCGAAAACGGAGTGTTTTTTTGTAATTGGAGGATACACTCGACTGCTCTGCAAAATTACCTTTTGTCAACGCCGTTCCCTCATCCTCCTCAGAGCGGAACACCACCCCCATGTTGCTGGTGACTTCGGTCGCTTTCAGCCGAATCAGGGGGATAAAATACTTCCAGACTTGTAATTCGATTAGTTTGTATATCCGAATTAGCGATATGATAAGTAGATGCAGCAAATACAGGGGCCACCCCATTTCAACTCCAAATATTTTAAACCCGTTCTCTCGCCCTTTTGGCCCCATTCCGGTTGAAGCTACACTGAGCACTTCGTACTTTGAGCAAAATCAAAGTACGAAATAATCCAAGATTTTGCAACGCTGCGATGGAGATGGGGATGTACTTCACCGCCGCTTTACTGTAAAATTTAAACTCGAAAGCATTATTCATATAATACAACCAGCTATAAACCAAAGAAGATCTGTCCACTGGATGATGGAAATTGTCCACTGGACAAAAGTGGAAATGTCCATCGTCTTCGTTGGACAAAAGCGGATAAAACACTTCAACAACTGGTTTGGGGCATTGTTATACATATAACGTACATGTATTATGTATTATTGTCCGTGTTGTCCACATTTGTCCATTTTGTCCATTTTGGACAAAAAGTGGGGTGGACAGTGGAAGTTTATCTTCTTTGCTATAAACAGTAGCCTACATGTCAGCTACTCCGGAAAAAGTTGCATTATTTTGCGAAATGTGCAAAGTTCACAACAACTTGTGCAAAAAATGGGATAAAACATGGGAAATCCTTGCCGTAAAAATGAGGTGGTAAGGGCAAAACGTGTAATAGCGGCACCAATAAAAAATAAACACGGATGGGGCATAATTTATGGAGCATTGGTCAATACCAGCATCCGTTCCCACGCGGGGCTACCTATATAGCAGCGTCATAAGAAGGGCAAAGTCGTACAGACAAATAAGATGAATATATCTTATCTAAAAGAAGGAACGAAGCACAACGACAAATTTAAAATGTATAACAAATGTGCTTTAAAATGTGCCCGGTTCAGTTTCTCCCCCACAAGGGAGACCACACACGTCGTCGCTGACAGTGTTCCTCGATGCAGGGGCATTGTGACACAATTTCTGAGAAGAAAACAAACCAGTTCCTCTCCACATGACTACCCAACAGGGATCAAGCAAGGAGCAAGGAGCAGCTCGGTAACCTTATTTTGTTGCCGTTGCACAACAGCAGTAGAATCCGGGGAAAATGCAACAACTGCTGGGAAAATGGGGTACAATTCTCCGTATTCCCATACCACCATATGTCACCCTACAAAAAGGTGGAATTGCAGCCTGGAGAAGTTTGACTTCAAATTTGGCGGGGGTACGACAATACTTTTTGACGGGGACATCGCTATTTGTAGTTTTTAATAAGCTCCTCCAAAGTTTCCTGCAGGTTCTCCCAAGAACATCGTAGTTTACAAAAAAACGTCGCTGAAAATGTCGCACTCTTTTCTAGACAACGACGTCGAAAATATACTTTTCATTTGGTGTCCTTCCCAAGATTGAACGAGCAAAGGATCGATTCAAATGGCATAAGACGTCAATCGTCCTTGAATAAAAGCAGTAGAATTTCCCCCAATAAAAAGGACATCGTTATCGTTATCAACATTAATTGTTCCCCGTAATAAAAAAATCCTCCTCTTGTTTGCATCTCCCAGGGATAAAAACAAGCTTGACGACAAATATGATGCCCACAATTGAAAACAAGCTCAAGCTCAAGCTCAAGGTCATCCTTGCGTGGGAGTGTGCATTACGGCTGTAATAACAGCAAACAGCATTTTGGTACTTTATCTGCTCACAACTACTTGGATGGAACTGGGTCGATTGGGTGTTATTTACAAATTCAAGTGGCTTACAAAAGGCGAGCTCTGATAGGGAGATCCAAACCAAAAATGAATCTTCAAGGTCATGATGATGATGATGATGATGATGATGATGCATGCATGCATGGGACAAAGTAAGAAGTGCGTTACTGCACAGAGCAAAGTACAAGTTAGCTTGTTAGGGAATTCTCAGTGGGCTAAATATATTCCCTCCAGCAAAGCTGGTCTCTGATTAAAGAAGGAATCACCCAAGCTGATAAAAATGCGATGTAACGATGTGTGTGGTCCGTAGGAAGGATTTTATGGGGAGTTTGCAAGTGGATAAAATTTTTTTTGAGTATTTTCCTCTGCGCTGCAGAGAAGAGCAGGACAGTTTTATTGCCGGGTCTCTAAATTAAATCCCGACGCCCTTGGGGGACACGTGGAGAATGTGGGGGATAACAGAAGTGTTGCTCTTCCTCGTTTTGGGAGTCATCTTATTTTTCAAGTGTGGCAGCCCTCGAAAAAACTTACCTCCAGGTATTTAATTTAAGCTGTGAATTTAATATATATGGAGTAATTGATTATGGAGGAATTGATTGCTTCTTGAGGTCCACGGGGAGTCCCCATTTTTGGGAATGTCTTCCAAATGGGGGAAAATCCCCACCTAAAGTTTTCCGAGTGGGCGCGAAAATACGGGAAGATGTACACCATTCATTTGGGACTGAACACGTGAGAAAAGCACGGTTAAAGGGGCACCGTTGAAATATGTCAATTTAATTCGGATTTGTGTGTTGACCAGAACGGTTTTTCTAAATGACGTCAAGCTAATTAAGGAGGTGATGAGCGACACCAATTTTTCGGCCAGACCCCCCATGGAAATGGCGGAGCTCCTGGTAGGGGGACCGTACGGTAAGAAAATAAGATAAGGTAGGAATGGTGTCAGGGAAATAGATAAGACAGGGTGACTCTGTTTAGGGATCGTGACCCAAAGCGGCCGGGCGTGGGAGGAGCAGCGTCGTTGGTGTCTCCGCACGTTGAGAGACTTTGGTCTGGGGAAAACCTCGATGGAAGGCTTGATCATGGACGAAGTGAACGAAATGCTGGGGTTGATTGAAGCGAAGGGCGAAACACCCGTGGTAATGAACACGGTGCTCGACTTGGCCGTGTTGAGTGCCCTCTGGACGATAATGAATGGGGAAAAGCTGTCCCAAAGTGATCCTAAAATTCGGGGCGTGCTCAACGCCCATCATGATATATTTCCGGCGTTGAGTGAGAGCGGCATGTACTTTGCCCCTTGGCTGAAGTACGTTTTTCCGGGAGCTATGCGAAAATTGCAGGTGGCGGCGGATGAAATAATGGATTTTTCCCGGGAAGCGGTGACGCAACACTGGGATTCCTGGAAGGAAGGAGAGAGTCGGGATTTTATTGATGAGTATATTGCCGAAATTAAACAGACCACGGATTCCACCTCCAGTTTCTTTGGGGATGAGGGTCGCAAAAACTTGGATGCGGTGGTGAGTGACATGATCCAGGCGGGGAGTGAGACGACCAGTTACAACTTGGCGTGGGAGATGTGTTATCTCAGCGAAAACCCGGAAGTTCAACGGAAGGTCCACCAAGAATTGGATACCGTGGTAGGGACATCGCGACAGGTGTCCTTGTCTGATAAGCCCAAGTAACCCTGTTTTTCTTTGTCAAGATAAGTTATCTTTAATCTGGGAGTAATTTAAGAGGAGATTGTATTTTTTCCAGCTTACCTTATCTTGAGGCCACCATTCAAGAAACATTACGGTGCGCCTCCCTGGTCGCCACGGGAGTTCAACGAAGTGCCCTGGAAGACAAGGAAGTAGGTGGCTTCACCATCCCCAAGGGTAGCTGGGTCTTCCCCAACATTTACCACGTGCATCACGACCCCGCTGTTTGGGGTGACCCGGAAAACTTCCGCCCGGAAAGGTTTTTGTCTCCAGATGGGAAAAAAGTGACCCGGAACGAGGCTCTGATGCCCTTTCAAACGGGACGACGCCAGTGTTTGGGGGAAGCGTTGGCGAGAGACACGCTTTTCCTCTTTTCTGCCAATGTATTCCAGCAGTACACGGTAACCAAGGTGGAGAAGGAAAAGGCGCAGATTAGCTTTGGGGGGAACATGCTCATTCCGAAACCCTACCATTTTATCTTCAAAAGGAGAAGTTTGTAAAAA